>RQTK01000118.1:258820-290377 GCA_003991915.1 Elysia chlorotica | reverse complement strand
ACTACTACTACTACTACTACTACTACTACTACTACTACTACTACTACTTTTCAACACATTACTACTACTACTACTACTACTACTACTACTACTACTACTACTACTACTACTACTACTACTACTACCCATTTCACTCTTGACCTCTCCCAACTCACGTGACAAGAAACGAGGACATGACATCCACAGAGCAAGGGGAGAACGTCCACGGGTTACTGGCCTTGGCGAGTGTGGTGGGGAGGGCGTTGGTCGGCGCCATCACAAAGAAGTCATTTTCCGTACACGAGTTTCCGGTTCCGTCATGCGCACAGCCGAGGCTTTAAAACCAGAGCACAGTTATGTGGATTTTTATTAACTAACGAATAAAGCAAGCAAAAACTTATATAGGCTGCAGAGGTTTATTGGTCTTCCGAAAATAAAAAAAAAATACACAACAATTTTTTTAAATGTTAGAAATGTGTATGTCTCTCTATATATGCACATAATTATAATTTTTCTCTCACTCTTTTTCTCTTTCTCTCTCTATCTCTCTCTCTCTCTCTCTCTCTCTCTCTTCCTTTCTCTCTCTCTCTTTCTGTCTCTCTATCTCCTGCAGGCTACACACCTGTGCCCAATCTCGTGTGCCAGTGTGTTGGCTGTCTGTTCTGTGAAGGACTCCTCTACCAGAGATGATGGTTCCCCACTACACACCCCGAACGAGTAGGCCACGCCTGCGGGCAAGTTGGAATTTCCAATAATAAGTGTTGAGCCCACACAGACATGGTGTGGTCAAAATCGCTTAGAGTATTTCTAAATATGTGTTCCATATAAATGTCCATCGTTTTTTATACAGAGGCCTAAATGCTTGTTTTTTAAAGAATACAAACAGGAAAATGTTCACAGATCTATTACTGGGTGTAAATAATATTAAATATATAATGCCTTTTTCAGTGTTTTTATTGTCACATTCTTTTGGAAACCTTGAGGATAGAAGCTATGAAATCACCAGAGCTTTCTACGTGTGTTCTAGATATAACGATGGATACAGACTTTGTCTCCATGTTTATCTAAAAAAAAATGCTAAACGAAAACATGTGCTAAAACGGCGCACGTCACCATTTTGAAAGAAGTGTAGTGAGAGAAGAAAGTTTGCTGGGCCTAGTGATATTCAGTAACTGATGTCGATTTGTAACACAATGCTTTTATCTTATTATATTAAAAAAACATATAGAGTTGCATCTTACCCAAAAGGTCATTCTGCAAGTTTTCACTCCTTAAGTCATAACTGTTGAAGAAGATAAAACCCAGTATCAAGTTTGACAATTGTAGAACAATAGATTTCCAGTGATATTGATTAGATGTTTCATAAAGAGATCTCATAATGCTATCGCTACGACTAGCTAGCGTGACGCATGCTCACTCTATTTCTTTATTGAAACTAAGGCGGTTGGCCAATCTCCAAACATAATTTTTACTTGGGTTTAAATAAAAAAGCAACCGCCTTATTTATCTCCACTTACAAACGCAGTAAAAATTCTCACTTTTTCGCAATCTCTGCTATTACTAAGTTATACGTGCTATAAGTCTATCGCCAGCGCCCTTGCCTGTGGAGTAAATCGTTAAAAAGCATAACCCTATGATTAAATAATTCATTTTACTTATGTGTTAACAAAAGACCAAAAATCATACATCGTGGAAGATTGAATGTCACACAAAAGGAGGGACACTTTATAGAGAAGTTTTGAGGGTAGCAAGAGATACTATCATTTCTTTTGATTAATATTCAACAGAAGAGTATCATACCACAAAACAAATTACTGGTAATGCGACACTCAACACCTGCACTAACACAGTGCTAAAAAACATATTCAGTGATGTGAATTGCGGTGAACGTTAAAAAGCATCCGGCAACAAACGAACAAACAATCTCAAAGGTGCATTGTAATAACATGTGGTGGCCGTGAAGAAGCCAATCAACCAACCGAGCAACCAACCAACCGACAAACCGACAAACCACGAGAAACGGAGATCGCATTATGTAATAAGTATGGCGTGTTTGACTGAATAACTTAGTAAGGACGGCAGCGAAAAAGTTCAAGGCTTTAAGCGCAAGGTAGCCAACACCTTAGTTGCTGGCGATATACGTAAAGAAGACAACGAACCAACAAACCAGCTAACAAACGCCAATAACCATACTAACCCAGTGATGAGTGTCGCGTGGTCCACGCCAAATGTGTCAGTGAGAACGGCCGCGAAAGGGTTAAAGGCTATAATAGCTGGGGTCGCCCTGACATTGTTGCCAACTTTATTGCTCTCCGTCCATGGAGAGCTGTTAGGAGCCTGCTGGGGGAGGAGGTGGAGTAAGTTGGAACGGGGGTGGGTGGAGCGGAGACAAAGGTGAGAAATTGTGCTGTTTTCTCTAATCTATACGGTCGTGTGGGTATAAATATGCATCAATATTAAATATTAAACGCCTAGTTTTTCTAGTAACCATAATTTTACTCCTGAGTTTCAGGCTGGCTAGTGTTTGAGCTCTCTGAGAGAGAGAGAGAGAGAGAGAGAGAGAGAGAGAGAGAGAGAGACTTAATGCGTTATTACTGTTCTATGCTCACAATTGCACAGCATGCTGAAAAGACAACTCTATATTTTGTTGTTCTCGACGTGTCATAATAATACGGAGAGAGAGCCAAAGCTAGTTAAGTTCCACGTAAAGAATCGTATACTTCCTTGAAATCGGGAAAGGTAGTGGTTTCAGGTTGAACCTCTTGATTGCCTGATAGCTCGCAAAATCGACGAAACTTTGATACAATGAAGTTTTCCCATTCTAAGGGAAGATATGCACATTAAAACTATTTTCCTTGTATCCTAGTGATCTCCCTTGCTATGAAAAAAGCATAGAAAACCACGAACCTACAATAACATAGATGCCTTTGCTAAAATTGATAACTAAAGTTAGAGTACCTTTCTGATAAAACTCTACATTTTGTCATAGATTTTGACGTGGTCGAGACCCCGGACTAGGGTGCCAGGGACTTGGTCGTTCAGTAGGGTATAACGCGTCTGCCAGAACCGGGCTTGAACCACGATGCTCATGTAACGAATATCAATGCTTTAACCACAGACCCACCGCAACCCCCACCGATGATACTTTATCACCCGGTACTTGGTACCTACAGTAAGACAGACTTAATGCGTCATCAATATTTACCGTGAGAAATACAAAGCTTGTTGGTGTCACCCTTACAGAGAAGTTCGGCCGTGTTACACTCTCGTAGCGCCTGTTCACCTAAATATTTGAGCAAAAAAATAGTTAAAAAAAATAAATGAAAACTTTGTCACAAATGTAATGACAGTTAAGGAAGATAATCCATTTTTTCTGAAAATAAAACTTTTTTGTAGAGGCGAATTCCTTTTGTATACTTACAGCACATGCGTCACAAACAAACAAAATGAAATTAGCCCAAAGATGGTGAGGTATTTTAAATATTTTACAAACACGACATCCTTTTTTGCATCATATTTATTAGAATGAAACCGGTCTAACATCCAGGGTACATTTTTTAGAATCGCCCACTTCTCGTTTAGCAAGTGTCGATAAAAGTTTTGAGCGACTGATCTGGCAGTTCTGCTATTCCCGCGCTGTATGTCTGTGACATCACTTAACATCACCAGGCGTGTGTCGCCGTATCTTTGCGACATAGGCTAGATCCTGATATTTGACATCACACTATCCAGCAATCAACCACGCTACAACCAATCAACCAAACAACCTACAACCAACCAACCAACTTACTGCCTTAAATACATTAGCGTAGTAGTCGGTCATCGCCAACAGAGTCAAGTGTTCGTTATTTCCATTCACTGCCAGAAACCTGCCAATATAAAACATTCTATTGGTGCACTCCTGATATTATAGAAAAGTATAGAATAAAAAATATGTACGTTTGTATAAGAAAAAGTCAAGGTAAAGAAAATATTACAAGAAAACACAATCAACGAGGATTGTTACAGATGTGAGTTATAAGACAAGAAAAAATAAAGTAAAGAGCACAAAAAGACGAAAAAAATCGTTTGTGTGTGTAAATTGATTTATAGTTATATATGCGGTTTTTTATCCTTGTCTGTTTTACGGTGACATCAAAAGCCAATTTGGATTGATCTTAAGTTCGTTTAGTATGTAGTCATTTCGTCTGTGTGCTGTCCATGGAACTCTTAGCATTTTTCTGTAGCATTTTAATTCAAAAGAACAAAGTTTCCTTTCGTCTGTTTTTGTAATTGTCCAAATTTCTCTTCCATAATTATGTTCCAATGGAGACTTTCAAATAGATATTGATTTTTAGTTTTGTCTGTTTGTTTGTATTTTCTGTTCCAGAGCTTCTCACGCTTTTTTTAATTTGTACCATGGCTGTTTATGTTCTTTTTTTCTTTTTTTAATAAAATGACGAAAACAATAACAGAGTTTGTGCGACACATGAATAAGTATTACCTTTTCAATAATCTTCAAATCAAAAAAGAGAAATGCCCTTCTCTTAGTTCAGTGACTTGTTGATCACCCCCCCCCCCCTCAAGTGAGATGGCATTACCTGGTGTACAGCCCATAGTCGCCGACTGCCACCACCTCGACATTGTGCGCTGATCTGACTTGCCTTTTGACCCGACCTTGACCTTTTCTACTGCCCACAATTTGACCTTTGGTCTCTCCAGATTCTTTTCTAACGTAGCGGTGAAGGTGCAGGTGGTGGTCCCTGTTTTCTGGGGAGGGAATGGAGGATGAAGGAGTTTTAACATGAATGATTTTGGACGCACGTTTGTTACCTTCATAATGTCTATCTTCAGCAAATAGGCTGTATTGGGAATGGTTCCTAAGATTTAATAACCTATTTGGAAGCGCTTCGTGTGGCTTTGTAAACTATCTCTGCTAAGGGTTATTTAAGAATGATAATTAATGCTTTTATTTTTTTTCCACTTAAAACAGAAAGTTTTCCCCATTTTAAAACTTAAGGAATACCCTTCTTAATTACTACTATTAGTGCGGTTGGGTAGTTGATTGGTTCATTGGCTTCTTAACGTCCAACGTCAGCCATTAGGCTTTGAATGAGACCGGAAGTAAGAAGTACGCAATTTTACATGCTGTCACACGGAAACGCAGCGTTATTACCATGACTCTTGCCTCAGACCGTCACATTTTACTGACACGGGAAACACTCGCTTTATTTAAAATGTGACTGGCTGTGATAGAAGACTTAGTAATTTCGTGCGGTCTCTATGCGGCTACCAATATAATGTAAAAAAAACTAACTAACAAGTTTGTTAATGAAATAAATATGCACATACTTGCTACCAATGGCTCCCCACTGCATGTAATTATTTCTTGATCCCCTCTCTCCGTCTCTGTCAAGTTTCGAGGAGTTTTGTCGGATGCCACTGGTTCGGGGGCGCGAGGGTATTTGGGCAACGGGTGCTGCAACAGGACGGTTGGGCATTAGTGTGAGTACGGGTGCTGCAACAGGACGGTTGGGCATTAGTGAGAGGGGACTAAGTGGGAAGTAAAAGGTGTTAATTTTTTCTATATAAAAACCCAAGCAGGGTAGATGCAATTCATTCATGACATATGAAAGAAGGACAATAGTTTAGATTGCATATAATTGTATTCATCCATGGGTCAAATTTAGGTTTGATATACTGGTAAAACAGAAACGAAGTCGTTCGTCTTTTTTTAATTAATTTTTTATTTAAAATAAAGAGAGCTAGACGTAATCAGGTCGCTAAATATAGAAGAAGGAGGGTTGATACAGGCAAAATAAATTCATGTTTATTGGTACAGTTTAGAGACAGGCAAGTAAATGTGAGCTTTAACAATATGCGGAAATGATCTGTAAAGTCTCCGAAACAAACACATAGCCATGAAAATAGTATTGATATAAATGCAAAGCATTTACTTAAAATTAATTATAACCAATAAGCTTGCATTTTCACATCAGTTTTTGTGATCAGAGAAAATCTCAAACATTTACAAACATTATTGATTTCAATTTAGAAAATTGTACCTCGCCCTTTGGAAATGCAACAGGTACAATACTGCCGTTGACAGAGATAGTGTAAACACGAATGCCGTGTCTCTGTGATAGAAACTCCGAATGTTCACCTGAAAGAGATGCGATAAGATAATTATAATAATAATAACATTGGTCCAGGTCAGTTATCGGCATCGTATGGCTTTACCTTCACGTATAGCATGTCAATCAATGATGTTATTCTGTCGTCGACAGTCTTAACTGTATGATATCCTCCCGGGTTTTGTTAATGGGCACTGCGAAAACTTTATGGTCAGATATCTCAGTAATTTGATTCAGGAGTAACAGGTGAATCTTCCCCAGAACAATTTGTGAAACATAGGTCTTTAAAGCTTCTTTCTCCTTTATTCAACATTATCAAACCATGATCGAGTTTGTGATAAAAAAAATAGACTTCACATGAAAGGAAAACATGGAAATTAGCCAACTTAGGGTAGAGTGGTGAAATTTTTATCATGGATGTTCATTACCGCGACGAATTTTTATTTCTAGTAAAGTCAGTGTCAGTGTAATGTGACTGGTTAATGCAGGGGTCCTGATATTCTTGCTTCGTCTTCACAGGCAGCGAGTAGAAATGTCTCATGGTAGTCTAGGAACCACTGCCATAGAGCCTATATAATTCAGGTGAGGAGCCAACATACCAATACATGTCCTAAACTGAGGAACTTCATTTTCTTCAAATACCATTTTTACGTTAAAACGCATTTTAGAAGGGAAAGAAAGACAACTCGATTAGATCTAAGCGTGAAAGGTTATATAAATGGCCTCCCTTGCTGTCAATTCAGAATTACGTACAGGTATGTGCGGTGAAAAATGAGAAAGCAAATTATTCGCCATTACAGTCTTCTTTGCTAATAACAGACTTAGGTCTGGGAATTCGCCCACTGATCACCGTAGACGCTGATCATTGAGTACTTATTAAAATTAATGAAGCAGGCAAACAACGATAAAGCAGAAACCACTATGTTAACTCTGAGTTAGGAGTACAAAAACTATTAGAGTTAAGTTTACCCGAGCCAGTCTTATTGCTAACTATACAATTTTAAAAAAAACTCATTAAATGCAACAAAATGGGAAGGCACGCTGGCTTAAGTGGCAGAGCCGTTCTGAGCTTCTATTCGGGAGGTGTCTGGTTCAAGCCCAGGCACGGTCAAATGTATTTTGTTGAATTTCGTCCCCAACTGGTTGGATCGGTGCCAGTATAACGTGAACGTTTGAGACAGAACTCCTGGTATCCCTGCACTCTTTCTGTGTCGCAAGATATAAAATTGCCAGACGTGAGTCCTGGAACATGTCTCACTATATGACCTTCTTTGTGAACAATGAGGATGATAGAAATTAGGAGAAACCTTATCTTCTTAAACTAATAAAATGAACAAAACAAAACAAAACCCATTATGCTTACTGTCGGATTGGAATGTGATGGAGCGGGCGGCAGTGTTTAAACACAGAAGCGCCATAGAGAGAACACACCCCTGTACGATGCTACTGACACTGTTTGACAATGAGAATAATCTTCTTGGTGTCATCTTTGTCACTGTTTCATATAACGCCTATTTAATCGAGTTTAGTGGTCTAGTGGTAATAGTTCAGTGTCGACGCATTTACACGTTGACATTTCTAATTTCACAAACCCCCATCATTTTCTATTGCCATTTTAACGAACAAATAAAAAAGACAAACGTTACTTTTTAAACACTTCACAGAGCCTATCTGTAAAATAATTCGAATTTTAAGTTAAATTTACCGCATCAAACTGTAAGTTTTTCTAAGGAGATAAGAATCAATTCAACGAAATTCATCTTTGTGTATTTCTTTGTCTAAACAATCAAAACCTTTTATCAAATACGTTTTCAGCACTCAATGTCCCTATTTCGATTATCGTAGTCACTTTAAAGACTTCTAAAGCACCACCGTTTCAAAAAATGTCAAGTGCCTTAGGCAATCAAAAGATTTTTTCATAAGTATGGATAGTGATAGATTGCAGCTCGTTCCCCTAGAAGTTGTCCTTTCTTTGATAATTATACCACAATAATGTCAATGCACTGGTACGACACATCTTAATTGTAACACAAACACATTGAGACATGCTATCTTATTGGCCAAGTGCCGATATGAAAATCACACAAACAACTGAAACTAGAAATTTGTAATACAGAGAGATGTTAACATTTAACTGTATAGTCTTCTAATTCAGTTTTTAAATCCATATAGATCTTCGGCAATGTAACAACAGTCTGGTCTCTGAAACAATACATTTGAACATCTTAAAGATTGAGTATTGTATTCGTTGAGGCTGAAATAAATCCCCACCCCCAGCCGCACACCTAAATAAAAACCGTCACCCCTGTACATTGTTGTTTTTTGTCCTCTATAGACATTGCTGTGATTTAACCAGTTTCTTCGTTAAGGCTGCACCCCAACTGCCTGCACCCCACCCCGCCCACATTGGCCCACCCTGTGCATTGTTGTGTTTTTTATGCAATGTCATAACTGGTTATTTAACAAAATCACCGATGATCTGTCGACACCCCTGGCCCCATGCTGAGCTCTATGGAGACCATCTGGAGCAAACTGACCAGTTGACCTCACAGTCTCACCTAAAAACAATCTCTCTGGTGTGCGGTTTGTTTTGATTTCGTCACCTCAGTTGAATTATGACCTTTCTCACTTTTAAAATACTTTAAGTCTGAGGTGACAATTTGCTACCGTTTGAAATGTTCCATATTCAATTTATAGTAAAGAAAATTCAGAGTATTGTTTATAAGTAAGAGCAAAATAAAGAAAAGTCACACATAATATGTGCGCCTCATTATATACATTAAGAACGCCGCAGGTTTAAGAAAGATTTGTGTTTACAAATGAGATGACAATGAGTTTAAGACCTATATAAAGAGGAAGCAATAAGTTATACCCAAAGGGCATGTACCAGAATATTCCGATTTGGGACTGCAACTGTACATGACCTGTCAAAACTGGCAGACGTTTAACTAGGAGACAGCTTGATTTACTTCGGTCTTCTACATAAAAAATAAGTTTTCAGGAACAACCCCAACATGTTTCTTTCCATTTCATCATTCGTCTCAGAAAGCAAAGTTCTGCTTGTTTAACCTCTCTAAAAGTCTCAATAAAATCTGATACGGCGACGGGAGCTCAGAGCAAAATACCCGGAACTTGACCGTCGACATTATACTAACATATGATACGGACAGTCGAGTGGGGGGAAAATGCAGTCGTTGTTGTAAAAGTGATAATGATAGTACAGTATACAATTCAGTGGAAAACAGATTTTAAAAAGATGGTGTGTGTATAGTGTTGGAAAGGGGAGGGGGGAGTGGCCAGGATGACGTTACTCTTGTCACAGATGCGATGTTTTCGAAATTAAGACGAGGAACAGATCGCTCACTGAGCCAAATCGTGCTGGGAAAGGTGGAGAGGTGGAGAGGGGGGGGGAGACTACTTATTATTTGTGTGTGTGTGTGCAAGGGCAATTTTTGTATGATAGTCTCACATTTCATAGGAGTCGTAAATGCATTACCGAGAGGGCTCCTTCCGCGGGTTGAAAAAATACAACAATGTTTTACAAAGGCAAAGTCATGACATTCCGCTCTCGTGTATGTAGAATTACTAGACGTAAGTCTGCTATTTAGCCTAGTTGCTGATTCATCGAACGCTCATGATTATAGTATTTCCTCGTGATGCCTTTTTCGAACACGAAAAATTATTTAATTTTACTCATATCAATATTTTGCTCCTGACAGGCTGACAGCTTGGGTATATTGAGAAGACGGCCTGTTTCTGTACACAAATTGTGAAAGCTAACTTTAAAATCACCTTATAGAATATTTATGGGTATTTGCAGCAAGATAAAACTTTGAAAATAATGATATGGTTGAAGGCTTTAAAAATTTTGGTATGAATGGGAAATTCATAGCTCAGCATTTAGACAAATAAGAACGGATGTAGGTTATGCCAGATATACATCAGATTAAAATGTAACCAATACTTTTAGCGCCCCCCCTCACCTGGGCTGTGGCTGTAAACAGGACCCACTCTTTCTCCGTCTCTCTATCTCTCGATAGCCCTCTACCTTTCGACATCTCTCTCCTTCTCTCTCTCTCTCCCTCTCTCTCTCTCTCTCTCTCTGTCCTTCTCTCTCTCTCTCATCCTCCGCAACGTCATCTCTCTCTTTTTATCTATTTTTCCTTTAGATCTCTGTTGCTCGTATTATGCAAACACTGTTTTAATTGGTCAGTTTGGTGATTTGACTTGGAGACCTCGCACAGATGTCGCATACAAAAAAATATTTTGGATATATATATATATATATATATATATCTTTCTCTCTCCCTCCCTATTTGAACGTAAGAACTAGAAAGGTATTTACGGAGTCCTTATCTGGTGTTAATATACATAAAATATTCTCTTTTATTTTTATTGTTGTTGCTGTGTTTAAAACTCTTAGTCTTAGACAAATTTTGTTTAATGTGTTTTAAAACAAAAACTGACGTCCTACATTTAGCGCTTTTTGAGGTAGCGATTCCTTTTCATAATGAAAAAAAACTTTCTGTAGATTTCGTCTCTTATGGCTGTATTTTACATCTTCTGTTATTCTATACAGCAAGGGCATAAAAGGGTCAAAATAAAAGATTTAAAAATACGAAAGGCAGACATACAGGCAGATAAAAGGATAAATTATATAGATTGATCCATGAAAAGACAAAGACACAGAGAGAGACATAGAGAAAGAGACAGAGAGAGAGGGAGAGAGACAGACAGAGACAGAGAGATAAAGAGGGAAGAGGTGTGCAAGGGAACTGGACAAGGAGAGTGAGAGGTAAACTTTTTTTCCCTTCCTGGAATGTTGATTGGACTACGGTGTGCTGAGGAAGAAATATGAAGAACGATATTGTAGCTGCGGTGCACTTCATAATAATTCTATGTATTGCTCTCTCTCTCTCTCTCTCTCTCTCTCTCTCTCTCTCTCTCTCTCTCTCTCTTTCTCTCTCTATCTATCCGGGTTTTACTCTCTCTCTCTCTCTCTTTCTCTCTCTATCTATCCGGGTTTTACTCTCTCTCTCCATCTCGCTCACTCACTCAATCTTTGTGTATATCTCTCCCTGTCTCTCTTTGTTCCTCTCCTTCTCTCACTCTGTATTCACGATATGCTGGCTGTGATGCACCAAATACCATTTGATTTTTGCCGAGATTCTATTAGTCTCTCTCTCTCTCTCCCTATCTTTCTTCCTTTATATTTTTCTCTTCCTCTTTCTTTATCTCTTTCACCCTCTCACTGTCTTCACTACCCTGTGAAAGCGGTACATTTTGTATTGTTTCATATTGAATAAGTTATATTTTCTTTTTAACAAATGAATATGGTGGTACTTAGACCAGCACCCTACAGTTTGACGAGTCTCCACACAGAGTCAGAGTCAGACTGGGTACTGAGACTTTTGTCTTAGTGTGTCACTATAATTATACTTGTCATGTTTTAGTATTACCAGAGATACTTAATATACAGTCTCTGGTATTACTAACCCTTCCGCCATTAGAACTGACGTCCTGTATCAAAGAATAGCAATATACGTCTGTCTCTCTATCATTTCTCAGAATTCCGTTTACGGAGATGAAGCTTCGAGCTGGGAATCGAGCCTAATAGTTTCTTCTGGCCAGTTCAGCGCACTAACTGGGAGCGCTATCAACACTTTAGAGCACCAGAAAGTCAATAATAATAATTATAGTGAGTTCGACGTCCTATAGCTTTTTTGAAGGATCATAAGAGGAACGGATGGCCCTTGTCAAGATTCGAACCGCTGACTTCTTGCTGGTCAGTCCATATCTCTAACCGACTGAGATTGCTGGGGATTCAGAATAACAAACAGCAAGCTTAAATCTTTGGTCTGAGAAACCAAAAGTCTCCATAAAGTCCTACCTGGAGTTCTAGTTGAGAGATTACCGGACAAAATTATTTGTTGGATTACGTCCCCTACTGGTTGGGTTGGTTTCAGTATAGTGTGACCGGCGGCAGGGCCCTCCTTGTACCCCCAGTCTTGAGTGTTTAGCAACTATTTTTAGACATTAGTCTTAGACAGCCAAACAGGAGCCAAGAATCGAACCCTAGCCTTTCTGTTCGACAAGTCCAAAGCGCTACCAACTGATTTATCTCGCATTTTAGATTACTATTAAGCCTGTTTGGATATGTATCTCTTCTTCCCGATTGCTCTGCAGACCGTTAAACAGCAGCTAAGAATCGAACCTATTCTTTCTGTTCGATTAGTCCAACGCTCTATAGATTGACATATCTCGCATTTCAGATTACCACTGAGCGTGGTTTAGATGCGTGTTCTCTGTTCCCGATTTCTCTCCTGGTTCTGGAATCGGTGTGACGGTGAGTGTAGTCAGTCAAGATTTAAACTGCACACCTCCCGTTTATAAGTCCAACATTCAACAAACTGATCCATCTCGCATACAGCAAAAGCATAGTTCAGATGACTGTGTCCCTCCAGACAGGTCCTCTGGCCCTCTGGAACTGGAGTGACGGTGTGTGCATGGCGGGTAGCCAGCTAGGCCCTGGGTGTGGGTGAGCCGGGTATTGATCGATTCCACTTGTGTGTCGCTAGGGAGGCGGGAGGGGGGGGTATGTAGACCTGGGAATGTGTGGGTGAGAGAAAGAGGTACAGATAGAAGGAAAAACGACGGAGACGAGAAATACAGGCAGAGAAAGAGAATGAAAGAGAGACAAAGAGGGACAGAGATAGATAGAAACAGACGGAGATAAAGAGAGAGAGAATGAGAGAGATATATAAACAAAGAGAGATAACGGCAGACTGAGAGAAAGAGAGAGAGAGAGAGAGAGAGAGAGAGAGAGAGAGAGAGAGAGAGAGTGGGCGGGAGGTGATGGGAAGATGTTCGCAATGAAACTTGACATGGAGAGTGAGAGGTAAACGTTTTTTTCCCTCACTGTGGTGCACTTATTATGATTCCATATAGAATGATAATTATCTTTTCTTTCTCTCTCTTTCTCTCTCTCCCTCCTTCTCTCTCTCTATCTCCCTCTCTCTCTCTATCTCTTTCTTTTCTAATCTCTCTCTTTTTATCGCGTCTATGTATCTTTATCTCTTCACAGCTGTGTTGCACTTCATTATTGATGGTCCTGGTGGTGTTTGTGATGATAATGATGATGATGATGATAATGATGATGATGATGATGATGATGATGATGATGATGATGATGATGATGATGATAATGATGATGATGATGATGATGATGATGATGATGATGATGATGATGATGATACATGTTCGCAATGAAACTTGACATGGAGAGTGAGAGGTAAACGTTTTTTTCCCTCACTGTGGTGCACTTATTATGATTCCATATAGAATGATAATTATCTTTTCTTTCTCTCTCTTTCTCTCTCTCCCTCCTTCTCTCTCTCTATCTCCCTCTCTCTCTCTATCTCTTTCTTTTCTAATCTCTCTCTTTTTATCGCGTCTATGTATCTTTATCTCTTCACAGCTGTGTTGCACTTCATTATTGATGGTCCTGGTGGTGTTTGTGATGATGATGATGATGATGATGATGATGATGATGATGATGATGATGATGATGATGATGATGATGATGATGATGATGATGATGATGATGATGATGATGATGATGATGATGATGATGATGATGTTAACATGATGAAAATTTACCAATCAAAGGAAAGAGAATGTTAACATGATGAAAATTTACCAATCAAAGGAAAGAGAATATTCAGAGCATACAAAACCTATAGAAATACATCAGATTAAATCGTTCCAAATAAAAAAAAGTGCATGGCTCGTGCACCAATTGACCCTGTACAATTTTTTGTTTAAAGTTCTCATCAGCCTCGAGGCAGTGTTTCCTGTGTGTTTATGGCATAGGCTCAACTACAAACATCTATTATACATGGCTCCATTGTAAAAACGGTAGTGGATCCCCACTGGTGGTCAGCTGGTGATTTTGTGAGAGCGATATACTTGGACCTTGTTCATAGCGGATCATTTGGCCTTTTCTAACAGACTGCAATAATTTCTAATAATTTGATATTATTTATTGGAAAGCCTTGAAAACCCCACTTTTTAAAAATATACACAGTGAAAAAGTTGTAAGAACATTTTTGGGCTGTTTTACTGTATTTTTTGTAATTTTTTTTTTTTGGAATTACAATACGCCACTTCAGTAAAAAAAAAAATGCAAAATATTTTCTCTGCATTTTTTACAGGTAAATGTAAATTTCAGTTGTAGCTAAGCACTTACTAGAGAAACGCCGAAAACTTAACTTTTATTCTTGATAAATTTTTGCTCCTATCACAAAGTTCGTTTAATGTTTAAGAGGGAGGGGGACGGGTTTTTTTTGTTTTTTTTTTTTTTTTTTTTTTTTTTTTGTTTTTGTTTTTTTTGTGAAATTCTAGAAACCTCTGTCGCAATAATCCCTTTCGGAAATTATCAACATTTTTTTCTTGTTTGTCATTACATCTTGATAATGTTCCTTTCAGTGTTCATGATGTCAACAAACATAATTTTAAAGAACCCCTTAACAAGGAACTTGATCTTAATATTCCAACCATAACCATTTTTGCATTAGCTATGGCCTTCCAGAATGTGTAAATGGCTTTTATTTACATCTACACTTATATAAAGCAACTCTAACATAACGGAAGGGTGGGGGGGGGCTCTACCACACCTATAGTTAACAAAGGTAACGTGTACCCCCACCTTCTCACTCGTTATGTTAGAATTGCTCTACCACACCTATAATTAACAAAGGTAACGTGTACCTGCATATGCATTATTTTATTTTCCTTAACGGGCCTCAAACATTGAATATGGCTAAAAAAAAAAAAAAAAAAAAAAAAACAAAGGTAACGTGTACCTGCATATGCATTATTTTATTTTTCGAAAAAAAAAATGAACCCACAATGTTATTAGTAGCTGTTCTACACTCGGTCTCATCAAATGTAAAACATGCGCAAAATATTTTAGAGAGACGTATGCATAATGGGATCAGAAACAGTAACAAACCTACGTAAAGAGGGTAACAAGGATTCTGTGCTTATAACACAGTGGAAATTGTATAGATTGGTTGCATAGATTAAAATCAAAACTTAAAACTAGTTATTCTGAGCAAATGCCCAGAAAATTCAGCCATTATATATGATAAATGATAAAGCAGTGACCAACTTGACTTAAGAGACAAAAAAAACTCAACAATGATATTTTAACATATCAAGCCTAAGCGTTTTAAATTTTAAACTACCCTTTATGAAATTTTTTGTCCGCTAGTTAAAATTAGTGACTGCTTTATCATTCATTATATCCCCCAGTCGAAAATATCCAATATAATTATAACGAAACGACAATAAATGATCCGACAAGACATAAATGATTTACGTATTTATTTATTGGTTTGTTGTTTTTTTTTTTGTCTATTTTTGTTTTTGTTTTTTTCTTTTTTGTTGTTTTGTTTTTGTTTTTGTTTTGTTTTTTGTTGTTTTTTTTGTTTTTGTTTTTTTTGGGGGGGTTGTTTTTGTTTTTGTTTTGTTTTTTGTTGTTGTTTTTTTGTTTGTTTGTTTGTTTTTTGGGGGGTGGAGAGGGGGTGTCGTGTGTGTGTATGTCAGAAACAGATGGGTAATATTATAGGCTACACAGCCGAGCAGAAATCGCATTGAAGTGTCCTCTGAACGTACCCTGTTTTATCGACTGTCTTTTCGGGTCTTCTTTTGTTTCCTGAGATTTTTCGGGTGTCTTTTCGGGTCTTCTCGGTTTTTTCTGGATCCTCTCGGAACTTCTCGGTATAATTAAGTGCCCTTACTTCCACACATTTCCAGCTATCCCTGCATTTAAATTGATCCTTGAACTTCAAATAGTTGCAGTGTCTCGACAGTAATGATTAAGCCACTCTCGATGCCATTACTTATGTTTTGACTGTAACATGATTTTTTTTAGGTATCTCTCAAGTTGAGGCATTTCTAGGGAATCACTAAGTCTGGGTTTGACTGTCAGTACAGACAGGGAGACAGAGCACAACCCGATTCTCCCAGTAGATACATCTACTTTGCTACACCAGCCGGCAGGCACTGCGCGAGATGTAAGCTCCGAGAGCGTGTTTCAAAGAGAGACTGTGTGGCTGACTCGCTGGGGCACGGGTTGAGGGAAAGGGAAAGGGGGGGAGGCGTGCGTGAGCACAGCACAGCGACTGCGCGACGAGGACTGTTGGCAGAGTGAGCTAGCGCAGTTGTCACCGAGCCAGCTTGCGTCCCGCTGGCGGTTACAGGCTCTGCGTTCAACACGATAACAACAGATAACCTCATCAGCCCATCAGGCAGGGAAGGATTTCTAATCGCTGATTGGCTCAGTGAGTCTAGGATAGCGTTATGATTAGGCGTTCGTGCAGTTTCACTTCGATTTTGGTCTATAGCTTGTCACCGCAAGCTTTCTAGTAGCCAGACCATTACGTGTGTGGGTGCGACGCGCTATAGGTACATCGAGCTCATCGGCTCTCCCTTTCTCTCTTCTACTCTCTCTCTGTACTTTCTTCTCTCTCTCTCTCTCTCTTCTCTCTCTACTCTCTCTCTGTCTCTCTCTCTCTCTCTCTCTCTCTCTCTCTCTCTCTCTCTCTCTCTCTCTCTCTCTCTCTCTCTCTCTCTCTCTCTCTCTCTCTCGATGCGTCGCGGAACAGGTATGTGAATCTAAGCTCAACATCTTCTCTCCCTCCTCTTGCCCACATTTTCTCTCTCGCTCACTCCCTCAGCATCCTCCTTTCACTCTTACGAATCCTCCCCTCCCTCCCCCTATCCCCCCTCCCCCTATCATCCGATGTAGAGGCAGGGAGCCAGCAGTTTCTGTCTGCCTCTCCAGCATCCGTGCGACATTGCTGGCTGGTTGGTCAGCCATATGTAGAGCCAGACCCGATGTGAGGATGCAGCTATGGAGCTTTGCTCTGAAAACCATGGAGCATCTTTCCACTTGGATAAAGTGTTCTGGAAATCCTTAAAATTCTTCTAGATTTAGACCATCTATGGGCTCGAGGTTTGTTTCAACATGGTCTTCAACCACTATAAAGATGGATAATGTTATTAGTTGTAGATCTAGTATTTGCGAATGAATGATTAAAATGGTGCTCTTTCCTCATTAGCGGAACCTGGAAACCAGTCTATTGGACAACCGCATGGAGTGAGCCCAACAGGTTTTTACAAGCTCATTCCTAGAGCGACATCATGTACTAAGTTTCTTTTGTGCCATGAAATATCTTTTAGATTCTTAAGACTCGTTGGACTTAAGTGAATATATTTCATCATTAAAAGCACTATATTGTTTAAGTTGCCTATTATTGTATAAGCACGTTATGGCGGAATAAAACGTTGCGCCCAAAAAATAGCTTCTTTGGATGAAGATGTGGATCACCTCTATTCTAAATCTCAAGTGATGGATAACATTTTAATTTCAATCACATTCCAGATGTGCCAACCAACTCAGCCAGCCAAGTGTAGATCTACATTAGCTTTCTAATGTGTTGAAAAATGAATGCGTAAAAATAATTACATTGTTTTGTTTGTTAATTTGTTTGTCAAGTTGTTGTCGTTTTTTTGTTGTTGTTGTTGATGTTGTTGTTGTTGTTGTTGTTGTTGATGATGTTGTTGTTGTTGTTGTTGTTGTTGTTTTTGCTGCTCTTTTGTGGTGGAGGGAAGATAGGTTAAGACTGTTAGCTCTGCATATTCACATCTAAAACGTATCAAAGTGATCGTCCTATCAAATTCATGGAATGGTTGGGTTGAAATTAGATTAGAACTAATTTTGTTAAGATTCTGAAAATTGTGCTTCTTCTCCCAAGAGAATAGGAATTGATTGTGTAATTTTATTGAAAACAGATTATGATCAAATTGCATTGCACTTTAAAAATGAGACAGGAGATTATATTTTCCTTTGTATTTCTGACATTCTACTTGTTGATAATATGATAAATATCTCCCTTACCTTCTCTTATTTGATTTTGTTCTCCTTTTGTATCCTTCTCTTTCTCTTTCTCTCTCTGTCTCTTTCTCTTTCTCTCTCTCTCTCTCTCTCTCTCTCTCTCTCTCTCTCTCTCTATCTATCTATCTATCTATCTATCTATCTCGCTGTAAATATATGTGTCCTACTGTGCCTTTATATCTCTCTTTCTATCTCTATTTTCTACGTTCTATTAACGTTATGCCATCTCTTAGAAAGCCGCCATCCTTCCTACGTTCAAGAGTTCGTCCTCACTGGGATCGCTGTGAGCTATAACATGCCATTGTGTTTTATGGATAAAAATATCTATCTCATCGCGAGGGTGAAATTAAAGTGCGTAGATTTGCTCTTAGTTAACAATATAATATATAAACAATAATACTAGCAGATTTGTAGCACTAACATGTATGGAATTTGTGTGTGTATTGTTATTATTATTCTCTAGGCTACAAAAACAGAGATAGGCAATTCTACTTGCTGAGTGACAGTGTGGTAAAGCTCATTATTTCACTAGTGAGAGTATGTGTGTGTCTGTGTGTGGCTACACCATGTACAATATCAGTAATTCTGTGTGAGTGGCGGTAGTTGCTGGGAAGGGGAGGGTGTCGGGGTGGTGTAGCTTTTTTGTCTCTATGTCCCTCTACTTAGATGTACATTTCTCTCTCTCTCTCTCTCTCTCTCTCTCTCTCTCTCTCTCTCTCTCTCTCTCTCTCTCTCTCTTCCTACATCTCTACATGCCCTGATAAAAAGCGTTTTATGCTGCCAGTATTTAATGGTTGAAAAACGAGTCAGTGGTTTTATGTTGGTGGAGGTGCCTTGTTCTGTCTCTTTGTCTCCTTCCATCCGTTACGTTCTATTACACCATCACCTACTCATATTGCTTTTACCCCCATTCAACGACGTTGCTGTGCTTGCAAGTGTGGATCTTTATGGCTGTGTAGACGTGTGTATGCGAGGGAGGAGTGGAGGGGGGGGGGAGGGTCTGGCGAGGTGCAGAAGCCCAAGTCCTGATAGATAGCGCCCGGCCAGTGGCAGCCAGAGGGGCCCGATCGATACGGCTCCTAGTGATACCTATTTTCGGAGCGATCGCAGCGATCGTGTGGCCGTAACCACATCATCTGGTACAGCTGTACTTCCGCTGGCTGCCACAGTGCCAGTCTGTGAGGCTGGCACCAGTAACCTCTAAATGTTCTTCACATGGGGAGGGGGGGGAGGTCCTAGGTTTTCTTACAAATTACTCAACCCCTCCAAAAATTTAGACCTGGACCCTACATTTATCTAAATTAATCGTGGTGACGAATTATTATAATTTTTCAACTGTTTCCCAAGTCTCTAAAGCTAGTGCGAAAATGGAATGTTGGCTGTTTCGCCTTTTTCATTTGGCATGATTTATTGGTCTTGACCCCTGACCAATGGTACTCACACAGAGGTGCAGCAGGCGCAGAGTTAAACTTCAGGTGAAATAAGGACCTTGAAAAGAGGACCCCATTTGTACAATTTGTATCCATTAAAATACAGTTTTCCTGAACTGACTTCATTGAAAGCCTGGGGCCATCGATATTGTCATATCTCACAGCTTTCTTTATTTCCGCGTTGGAAATCAATAATCTTTAAAGATCCATCCGATTCTCAATCAAAAATACGAAAACAACGTTCGAAATTTTTACCCACAATAAATAATCCAACTCACCATAGTCCTTGACCTCAACATTGCGTGGTTTTTGTTTTGTTTTGTTTTTGTTTGATGTTTTTTTTCCTTTTTGGTAGCTAGGGTTTTATTAAGTTTCATGAAAGCGGGTCTTAAAACATAGTTCGGGTAAAATGATAAAGAATTCGTTGCAGCCTATTCAGTCCTTCAAGTAAGAATAATAACTGTCGCAGCTGCGCACCTTCACTATCACTGCACATTTCTTGTTTACCTCGGTGGCTCTGCCCTCTATTTCATAAGCTATCTCATTTTAAGATGAGTTGTTCTTTTTTTTTCTTTTAAGTATTTGAAAAACGCGGCATTTTATTTCATAATGTCTCATGTTTGTACTCACAATAGAGGGCTTCCCCCAGTCAAGAGATGATCCTCCCGAAGTACCAACATCACATCTTAATGCCGTATAGCGAGAATACTAGATTTCTGCTTATTTTGTCATGTAGAAAACTATTAATGTTCCACAAATTGTTGCCTTATGATGGTGATATTGTATTACATTTGTAATTGTCTTCTATTTCGCGCTAAACGGGTTTGGTAAACACTTTTAAAAAATCACAGATTTGACTAATGTACCCAAAGCTTTACAAAGTTTAATCACTTGGATATAGAATGGGTTGAAGCCATTTTAAAACATTTTAATTTCACATTTTTATTAGAAGAATGGATTAAGACGCAGCTTAGCTGCGCTAGTCATAATATTTCACACTTTTATAAAAAATGTAATGCTTCTCGTTAAGTTTTATTTTTTCAATTAAATGCACATTGAATGTATTTTATCATCTTTATTTGGCAGAACTTGCGCCAGAACCATGGTTGGACAAATAACTCTATGGATTACGATACATGCTGCTGTAAACACGAACTGGATTTTGTTCCACTTGATGGCGGTACGACCGTGAAAATGGGAGCGCCAAACGGATTATACAATATTACATCGAATATATGTTTTCTGCATTCGAATGTCCAGTTCTGATGTAGACATCTGAGCACCACCACTACGAGAGTACGACTACCATCACCCTCCATCGGGTTTGTTTGTTGGAGTTGCTTTTTTAGTTTTTTTTAAACTGGAAACAGAAAGTGGCTTCTGATGCCACTATGGTTTCCGCTTCCTTGTTGGGCTGGATTTTGAGATCGTCAGTGCACCAACTTTCACTGTTAGCACAGAGAATGGGACCTTCGGAGTGAGTCTAACGTTTGGAAGGCTCAAACGATTATAGAGGGTGGGGAGGAAAAAGACTTGTCTCTCCATATCAGTAAACCTCCAACAGGGAGAAAGAGAAAGAGATAGAGAGGGATCTGCACAAAGAGGAGTAGTAGGAGGAGGTGGTGGTGGAGGAGGAGGGCTAAAAAGTGGCGACAATGACGTCACGGCGGCCCTCCCTCCCTCCCATGCCTGACCTGAGTCATCTAACGGAGGACGAGAGGAAAGTAATAGAGGACGTACTTCGCAGGCAGAGGGAGGAGGAGGAGAAGGAACATGAGGTCATCAGGTGAGTCACGTCATTTCTTTTTATTCTTCCATCTCCATCATCTTTCTCTTCATCCTTTGTGAGATCTGGTTCCCCAGAGGTCTTCTCTGTCTCTCTACCTAAACACCTATTATAGTATCTATCTCTTTCCTCACTTCCCCTACCTACATTTCTCTCTATCTATCTATTTACCTATTGAAATGTCTATGCCACTGTTGGATTAATATCATTCTCTATGAATATTTGCAAGGATTTGTAATGAAGTACTGCATTTGGTTTTAGATATTCCCGTGTGCATAATATAGATATAAATATAGGCACTTAGGCAATTGTATACATATTCAAGGGAAACATTTTCGTGGGAATTGGTATAACCTTTTCCTTTGAGAAAAACTACCCCTTCCCCACCCCACGCCTTTCTCCTCACGATGTGTTGTGTTAACAAGCTTAACTTTGTCAACTCATTCCTTTTGCTTTTAACAGATAATAATTAAAATATCTTTTGATTTTGTTAATTAGAGTAAATGAACATCTGAACTCGAAAATAATAAATAATCATAAAATTGTCGCTTTAATGTGGCAGCTCCAGAACATTATGATGAATGCATTTTTTTTAATATTATGTGCTAGAATGTTGTGCTTATAATATGGTCAGATAGAACTGGTTGCATGAATTCACCAAGATACATTGTCAGCCATGAGTACTCAGTATGACGATACTCTAAACTTAGACCCCCGACTAAGTATATTTTATAATAAGTAAAAATATTCTTGGTCCAGGGCCTGTTTTATAACTCAATAAAATACTTATGATCTTATTGTGCTTGATCGAAAGTGCCCAAGCACCACTGACCTATTTTCCCATATTAATTATGATACCATAACAAACATTTGAGTATTGTGTTACCAAATGAATTTTATTACACCTAGTTTGTGTTACTTTCTTTACATGAGGAGGAGATCCAGCTTTTTTCATGTGCCCACCAGATAATCATTATGCTGTTCCAATGAAATATGATACTGCTCACACGGAGAGAAACCACAGCGTCATATATAATGCCACAACAAGTGGAGTTTACAGTGTATAGGCCACACTGGGATCAGTACAACTGAACGTTTCAACAGACGGTGGTCCTAGTAAAAAGTCAACGAGAGTTATCCTAGTGAAGCACTTCCGTTTCGGTCACTTTGTTGCAAAGTTAAAAAATATCATGTGTTAACCAAATAGTTACCTTATGTAGCTCTAGATCGACGACAAGTTTCTTTTCAATTTCAAGGTTCATAACTTGTGTCAAAAAGGTATGGGCACATTTTGGTTATATTGCTCTTTAAGTTTGATTTAGAAAAAAAAACGCTGCAATGAAAATACTTCAGGACAATAAATCTTGATATAAAGAAACCGTCTAGATTCAGTTTACATTAATATTCGATTTGAAACTAATAAGAATTTTGTGTTGTTGTTGTTGTTGTTTTTTTGTTGTTTTTTTGTTGTTTTTTTAGAAATATTAGGAGAATGTTGGTGTCAGATGTTGGTTGAAGTGTAACATTTCTGAACAGGAAGATTCAAATGATCTCTACAACCCAACCTAACCCAATTGCATGAAACTTTGCTACCCACTTCCCCAGTGCTTATCCTGATTCTATGGACCGAAAGACTGCATGTAGATCATACAAAGCATGCAATTTAACCAGCCTAGAACCTTTACCAAGTCCCCTAATTTAGCATGACAGCCCTTACTCCCAGATCTTGAACATTTTAAAAGAAAAAGAAAAATTATCTTATGGAAACGTATCTGTCTGTCACCCTTTTTTGAAGAGCCCTTAGTTAGCATGAAAACCCCATCTACGTAAGACCAACCTTCCTTTTTTCTGTTATTTTAGTCCTAAGTATAATTTTGTTTGTGTTTTACCCGACCTTTGACCTCCTGTCTTCTGCAGCCGACCTCGTACGCTCCTTGTTCGTGGCATGTCCAGGTTGTTCTCATTTCTTCCTTCCCACTCTTTATATTCTTTCGTTCTTCTTTCGTTCTTTTTTTTTCATTTTATCAGAAATATATTTTAGCTTTTTTGCTAGTATACACTTTCAGCACTATGGTAATTATTGTCACTTTTATCATTATATTTATTAGTTATGGGGGTTGCTGGTATGCTTTCTTGTGACTTTTGTGTTTGTTTTGTAATTTTTTTTTTCAAATCAAACTGCAATGAGGTTTATGGTATTCTTTGAAATGTAACAATGTATCGATTTGTATCTATTTAGATATACTATGCATTTACTTAGTGAAAACATAATATACTCGCCAGTTAGTTTACAGCTGATAGTTACTCTAATCGGCCCATCTTACCTCAAACCTCCAGCCAATAAAATGTTTGACACAAGCTCTGTATTGCTGTTGGTTACTACACACTCGCCATATTGAAAGGAAGCCCTTACCAATTTGTTTTTATTCTTTCTCTAACTCTACAACATAAAGAAATAAGTCTACAAAACAATGTGTGCTTTTTATATGGAGAAGCTACGACAAGTCGATACTCGTTATATAAAAGAAGAGACGAGGGTCATAATATTTATAACAATATTATTAGTCAAGATTAAAATAAGGCTGACATTACAAAAATCCGATTCTTCATTCGATATGTTGTTTTATTCAAGTTCAACAAAAGTGGATATGTATTTACCAGCAGTAGCAGATTACTGTGTTACCTCATACCGATTGACCAATTCTATGGCTATTCAAGATAAAACTATGAATCGTCCCGTATCCCCAACTTTCCAAGGTCGTCTGTCGCCGTATAGGACCCCCCAGGGGAACCTAGGAGCCGTTAAACCCGGAGAGAGGGAGAGAATTCTCTCCCTCCCTCTATAGAGAATCCCCAACTTTCCTCCTCTACAATGTACGAGGGCAGGCTGATAAATAAGGGCCGTTTTTGAATAACTTTTTTATTTGAAGGACTACAGAAGCAAGTTATACATCAAATGAAAGCTTAGAGTCTCACCTATCTGATGAACTATCATTTTTCAACATAGTCACCATCGCGTTCAATACAGAGGCGCCAGAGAGAGAGAGAGAGAGAGAGAGAGAGAGACATGTAGACAAAAAGGAGATGCGTGGGTTAGCCAAGTAAGGGAGAGAGACGCCGGGGATAGGCATATTGACACACGGACGAAAATAAAGACAAAGGGATAGATAGATAGCGGAGAAGAATATAGTGAGAACGGGGGGAGAAGGAGGAAGAGGATGAAAATATCTTTAGCTACAAAAGGGGCAAAATTGTGTTGTTATCACCAAGTTCCCCATCCGATCAAGACTATTTACTGAAGAATATTGACATGGCGTCTTCTCTTGTCCACCTGGTTTCCCTTTCAATAGAGAGCAGTCTTAGGCCCTAGAGGGACTTTTTTCGATTCGCATTGCCAGCAGATCTTCTGATGCCCTCGCGTTGTTACTTCTGGTTATTTCGAGAGCTTGGAAGCTCACGAGCGTTTGTTCCTAAGAACATCAATAGACTTAGAATTATAAGCCGTATCATTTCCAGTCTGTGGTTTCTTTTAATTATGTCCCTCAAATATTTTTGGACGGAGAAAGCGAAGCTGTCTCTTAGTTTAGAGACTCCTTGGTCTCAATAGAGAATCAACCAGTAAAGAGATAAATTGACGGATAGGGTCGATTCGAACGCCGGACCTCTGGCATTGTGACCAAATGTTTAACTTTAACTGCACAAGGCTTGGTGTCTCCGCCAGAGAGAGAGAGAGAGAGAGAGAGAGAGAGAGAGAGAGAGAGAGAGATAGACAGCATGGACATCAGAGAAGGTTTAATTAACATGCCAAACTCTTTTAACTTGACCTAAAAAAAAGTAATGACATTGACCAATTTCACCCAAAATGCGTAAAAATATCTCTTATTTCTATGCTTTGGATGGTCATTTCGAGAAGAAAAAAGCCTGGGCTATTCAGTAAGTTTTTTTCTGCTGGTGTGATCAAGACCTCCATCTGAGTTGGCCAATCACGTTTCTAATGGGACGTGTTGCTTCGGGCCTGTGGGTTTTTTAGAGCTGAAATCTACACTTCTTTCTATGTCTCAACGGTTTGTTTGGTGTTTTCAATCTAGCACGCAATCATAACCCTATGGATTGGCTGGGCTTTATAACTGGTTGACTTAGTTAATAATAACAATATTTAGCATTTACATAGCGCACTTTCATGAATGATCATGCTCAATGCGCTCAACAATTTCCATTTTCACATTTACAAAAGAAACACAGCCATATATTGTTGACAATCGTTATAGATATTTGCAACTTTCACAGGTTAAATTTCAATTATCAAAAGGGTAGAATTTTAGCATGCGTTTAAAAAGATCCATGGAAGGTGCCTCTCTTAGTATTTTTTACAAAGTTGTTCCATATTTTTGGACTGAGATAGTCAAAAGATCGCTGACCTGCTTATTTATAATTTCTATTTAGAACAACATGGAAGGTGCCTCGCCTAGTATTTTTCGGAAAGTTGTTCCATACCTTTGGACGGAGATAGTCAAAAGATCGCTAACCTGCTAGAAGAAGAAGAAGAAGAAGAAGAAGAAGAAGAAGAAGAAGAAGAAGAAGAAGAAGAAGAAGAAGAAGAAGAAGAAGAAGAAGAAGAAGAAGAAGAAGAAGAAGAAGAAGAAGAAGAAGAAGAAGAAGAAGAAGAAGAAGAAGAAGAAGAAGAAGAAGAAGAAGAAGAAGAAGATGATGAAGAAGACGAAGATGACTTCAGCCTTTATTTAAGAAAACGTACCATTTTAATTTTTTTTTTAAATCCTAACCGTAGATATCTAGGCTGGTAAGTAAAGCGTTGTCCTCAACTAGACTATGCAGTCAAACAATATCCTTAAGTTAAAACGACGTTGCATTTATTATCCCTGATATAAATAAATACAATTGACCTAGTATTTTTCTGATAAATTATGTTGAACTGAAGTGTTCAATATAAATAAATGAAATGGACTTGAAAACTTCCATATAAATAAATGAAGGTAACCGAATATTTCAGTAAACTTGACTTGCAGTATTCAATATAAATAAAAAGAAATTGACACAAGAAGTGATCTTGAAAATCGTGACGACGGCATTATTTACGGAGGTGACAATACTAAGCCAAGAAAGAGTATTAGCACAGTTTCTGACACCATTTTTTACTCTAAAATCCTACACTGTGATAGGTGGTTTAGTTGGCAGCTATGTAGTAACAGTCTGTTGTCGTTCTCACCACATAGAGGCTCCGGGGCCATAGCGAGATAACAGGCTTTACGATTTGCACGCCAGTAACGGTTGACATAATTACACCCCTAGGCATGGGATTTTCCAATCACTCGTTTGCTCCGTAAGTCACGGATAGGGCTATGATTGGACGCGGGTGCGTATGCCCTTACCTTTCGCTTCGTTTTCACTATGAGCACCTTAATCGTAATGTTTTTATGGATCTACAGTGATACGCTGTAATACTGAGTCATCGGTATTATGCTAAGCTCACAGTTTAGTGATACCAGTATGATCGCATTGTTGTTGACTTTGTCGCAGTGTTGTCCGTGTTTCGAGCTTGGGAGGTCTCACTGACTCACTGCCAACCATACGTTCAATTAGGCGTATTTTTATGCATTTTATCTCACAGTTTGCTCGTGTACGCTCAGACGGCGCGGTGTGTTGGCAGTCATGTGTGAGCCCAGTCTATTCTGAGTCTCGCTGATTTATCGATTAGGTGAAGGCGACTCGACTGGCGTAGATTCAGCCCCTTCTTTCCTCTTGCACTGAAAGTGGGCCTCTCTGTCTCTCTGGGTCTCCATCTTCCTTTACTGGGTTTTGCTCTGCGTTCCCGCATCTTCGCTGTTGGTAGAGCACGCTTTGAAAGCACCCGCCACGGTGCATTGGTTGTATGTCTTTATGTGTCTTTATGCGTCTACGCCTGTGTGACTTTATGTGCTGTTTGTTTGTACATCTACGTCTGTATGTAGGTTTTATGTTTGTTTTTTTTGTGATTGTAAGCTAATGATTTTGCGCGAATTGTTTCTATGTATTTGCGTTTTTGTCTCTGTGTGTTAAATTTTTTAATGATTTACGTCTGATTGAAGCTTATGGTTGATTCGTTTGTATGTATATTGGTCTACGTCTGTACTTTTACGTCTGGATGTCTGCAACTGGATGTCTTCGTCTCTATGTCTATGACTATATGTCTTCGTCTCCATGTCTACGTCTCTATATCTACGTCTCTATATTTACATCTCATATTTACTTCTAAATGTCTACGTCTCTATGTCTATATCTCTATGTCTACTTCTCTGTACATACGTCTCTATATCTCCGTCTCGATGTCTACGTCTTAATGTCTACGTCTCTATGTTTATGTCTCTATCTCTACGTCTCTATATCTACGTCTCTATGTCTACGTCTCTATGTCTACGTCCCTATATCAACGTCTGTATGTCTACATGTCTATGTCACGTCGCCATGTCTACGTCTATATGTCTACGTCTTCATCTCTACGTCTCTGTATCTACGTCTCTATGTCTACGTCTCTATGTCTACGTTTCCGTCTCTGTGTCTACGTATCTATGTCTAAGTCTCTATATCTGTGACTATATGTGTGGTGTACGTGTGAGACTGTTTATACGTTGTATGTCTGTCTATATTTATGTCTGTGTGTATAAGGTTCTCTAACACGCCACATTTTGCACTATGGGTTTTTTATGCCGTAACACGTATCTCTCCTCGTGTCTTTTGCCATTTATTCTGTTAGGTAAAATGAATTTTCTATCCATCTATCTATCTATCTATCTATCTATCTATCTATCTATCTATCTATCTATCTATCTATCTGTCTATATATCTAATCTATCTTTCTATCTATCTATCTATCTATCTATCTATTGATCTATCTATCTATCTATCTATCTATTTATCCATTCTATCTACCTGCCTGTCTATCTCAATCTTTCTCTCTCCTCTCTCTCCCTCTCCACCCTCTCTTTATCTCTCTCTCTCTTTTTTTTCATCTGTGTGTGTGTGTACCCTCTATACTGCTGGTCTATAATATACCCCCCCCCCTTTTCTCCCTCTTTCTCTCTCTCCATCTCTTCAATTTTATCACCATAATATCCTGTTAAAAGTGGCGACCCTGTTGTATCAGCATTATCCTACCGTAACTGCTTTCCAATCATTTATTCCGATATTTAGATATGAAGTTCAGTTCCGACATGTGTAGAAAACACATTTATTGTGTTTGCGAAAATTATGTTTACAGATTTTAATCATGGCCAGTTTTGAGTGAAATGATTAAGATGTTTCATCCTTGATAAAAAAAATTAGCGCAGAAAGAACTTCTGGCATCTCCAAAGTATTTGTTAGGGAGGTTATTGAAACAGGTTTGTCATTTTAAGTTTTGTGTTTGCTTTCTTTTTTTTTTGTTAAGGAATTTGCATCGGTTTGTTCAAGGCATTTATATAATTTCTACTAAAATGTCTGTTTTTCGAGTACAATGGTTTCCATCTGAGAACTTGCTGCTCAAGAACTTAATACCTTTTAAAACCCTGTATCTATGTGAAACACATTTTTTCCCTCTTTGTTTTACCTGTCTAAGATTGTATAACAAGTTATCAGTTATATCACACATCATAAAAAATCACGTTAGTCTATGATTATCCTGAAGTCAGGCAATCAGTTTTCCATTACGTATGATATATTTTCCAATTAAAAAGTAACCCGCCGTTTTTTTTTTTCTCCTTACAATGACACATTGTATGTAGAACTAGGACGATAGTACATTAAAAAAGATAATACGTTTTTATTAATATACACGGGAGATTTAGGTTGGATATACCAGCAACAACGGTCATCCGTACATATGCATGTAGGTTATATATGCGCTCTCTCTATCTCTCTCTTTCTTTATCTATCTTTCTGTCTATCAAATTTTCTCTGGGTTTTTTTTCAATCTCTCTCTACCTGTCTCTTCCTCTCTTCTCTCTCTCTCACTCTCTCTCTCTCTCTCTCTCATTCTCTCTCTCTCACTCTCTCTCTCTTTCTCTCTCTTCTGCGTGCTTTGGAATTGTGTTGCTAATTTTGCATCGTGAAGATAAAGCACACAGCCAGCTGCCACTGCCAGGATAATAAAAGTAATTAATAATAATGTCCTACCCAAAATGGTATTTTTGGCAATAAGTCTATCCAGCGCTTTTTAATTGCAATTTGTTTTGTCTATATGTATACACCATTGGTATTTGATATACTAAGCGGAATTGGAAAAAATGGTGGTTCTTGATACAGTCTGTCCAATGTAAAAAGTCATGGCACAAAGCCAGCGCGTAATACAATCTGATGTCAGCAAGTTAAGGATACAATAACATGGTCGAAAGCTTGTTCATATATAAAGATCTGACAACCTAGCAGCAGAAGAGAGAATGATTTGTACGCATTCTGTTACATTTGTACGGGCTAAAATTGTACACGTCGGCGGTAATTTGGGTTTTGTCTTTTTTTTTAAATTATACCTTGTGTTTAGAGCTTGCCTGTCCTTAGGTATTTGTCAAGTCATCAAACTGATCCAAGATTAGTTTCTTGGTTATCTTGAATTTTTTACTTCCAATTTCAAATTAAATGACAAGGTAATGGGAAGTTGGTTTGTTAGTTTTCTTGACGTCCAACGTCAGCAACTAGGCTATATCGAAGGCGGGTCTTCAGACTGACGTCTGACAATTTTACATGCTGCCACACAGAGACTGTTTGGGTATGCCACAACTCCTGTCTCCTGTCACTTTACATTGCCACTGACCCAACACGTTGGGAACATGGAGTTTTTGCTGTCTATTGAATGAAAGAGTTTGTGCAAGTACTCTTATCGAGGGATGCTGTTAATGCAATGGTTGGGGCGTTTAGCCACTACTGAGAATAGACTGTTTTCGATCATCGACAAGGCTGAAAATTGTTCAGAACACCCCTTTGTCGGCCCAGCACCGAATAGGCACAAGAGGCATTCAAGTGCAGTTGAAAAATAAGGACAACCGACCTCACAAATACCTTCTCCCCTGTCAAAGACTTTTAGACAAACGTTAAACTTAGCATTTGTTCTGGATGTATTTTGCATTGATGACGTAGACGCTTTGATTAGTGCATAGACTTAACCAGTAAAAACTATCATGAACAAAATCACTGATTTAACAAAAAAGACAAGTCTTTCTTTATTGCCATGAAACTATGAGCTCTTCGTGGCTATCAGAGCATTTTAAAGGCATTCTCTCTAGTTTGGCCTTTCTGTCTTTCCTACTGGTTGGATCAGGTGTCAGTTTAAAGTGACCAGTTGATACAGAGGTCCTGGTATCCCCGCTCTTGTCTCTGTGTGGCAGCACGTGAATTTGCCAGGTGTTAATCTAGGGATATGTTCCCAATATAACCTAATAGCTAGAACAAATGGCGTTAAGAAACCAACCAACTAAATAATACAGTCTATTTGTTCGAAGGATTGTGTTTTTTACTTTGCTTCAGTCTCATTTTTATTCCGTGGGTATAATTATGTGCCCCTCACTGTCCGTGTCTCCTGGTCTGCCTTGACTCTCAGTTTCTTAGTAATCCGCTTTTTACCTCTGAGACATAATTCCTAGTACTCCCGCACTATCTATGTGTGGCAGCACCTAAGGTTGTCATTTGTCTAGGAATCCGTCCACAATTTAGGCTAGCAGCTGATGTTACACATTAAGAAACAAACCTACTCACCCCCTTCGCTTTTCTTACTCGTCTTTCTACACACAACCATATATACCAAATACCCGCACGTACTCACAACCAAAGACCACACACCCGCACCTACAAACACACCCAGACAGCGCAGCCACACATAAATGAAACTCTCTATCAAGGTATCAGATTGCTGGCTTGCTTTCTAGTCCCCACCGCTCACGAATAGGGCTGGGGGAAAAATCAATAGCCCCTAGAGTGTAAATCGCAATGGGGCATCGGCTCCTGCCTAGATCGGAGTGAGTACAACACTCCGTCTGTCTGCGATTGTATGGGGATTGGGTGGGTGGGTGTGTCGTTTGGTGGGTGGGTGGGTAGGTAAGGAAGGAATGTGCGGTTGTATGCGGAAGCATGCGGATAAAATAATTTTCCCCAATTCCCTATCTAGTCTGTTTATCTCTCTCTCTCTCTCTCTCTCTCTCTCTCTCTCTCTCTCTCTCTCTCTCTCTCTCTCTCTCTCTCTCTCTCTCTCTCTTTCTCTCTCTCTCTCTCTCTCTCTCTCTCTCTCTCTCTCTCTCTCTCTCTCTCTCTCTCTCTCTCTCTCTCTCT
>RQTK01000118.1:211109-241329 GCA_003991915.1 Elysia chlorotica | reverse complement strand
TAGTAGTTATTGTTGTTGTTGTTGTTGTTGTTGTTGTTGCTGTTGTTGTTGCTGTTGTTGTTGTTGTTATTGTTTTGGTGGATGTTGTTGTTGTTGTTCTTTTTAGTAAGCGCCGCGCCCATACTATCAACCAACCAAACCTATTTCTTTATACATTTTGGACCAAGAAGATTCTAGAAACTTCATTCATCGAACAAATGTGTCATTTGTTTAGGTACATTGGTTTAGCAAACATCCACCAAGTAATCGTGATCAATAGGCCTATTGAAAGTTGCAGTTTGCAGGATTATAGGCCTACTTGAATGTATGTTCAACAGGAATAATAGTCTTTGATCTTGCTAAGTAAATTCAGTAAGTTGTACTGCCAGAGAAGAATCATATTGCTAAACACAGGGCAACAATTTATTTATCCCTTAACATTATCTTTAATTCCCATACCTGTCAAACGTACATCAAAAACGTGTACTTTGAACTACTTTCTTGCATTTGTTGCCTGTTGTAATTAATTTTGCACACTTTGCTAGCTGGTTGGATAGGCAGCTTTGTTTCTCTCTCAAAATGTTTTTTGGCAGTTTTACCTGTTTTGCTTATCCAAAGTAGTAACGTGATTCCAAATAATACCTCATTAAGCCAATCTAATTCGTGTCCTAGGTGACAGTTTATACTTATTGTTGTATCACTTAACTGATACTAACTAGCAATGATCTATTAGCGTCCAATAAAGTTATTGCGTAATTTCATTTAATCAGTGACGTAGTTCCGTCAGCACGTAGTAGCATAGGCAACTTAAGTTTTTGCTCCCCGATTATTTCTTTTTTATGAGATGCCAACCACTCGCCAATATTGTGGACAGTAACCTTGAGCCGGATCCCCGAGGTTTGGTCGATCATAATTTGCTCTCACCGACCCAAGCAGCGGGTCTCGAACCCCGAGCCTTCTGCACCAGATGCCAACGCTCTAACCCCTGCGATACCAAGCAGTTGAAGAAATCGCCACTATATGAAGGATCGAAAATATAGATCAAAGAGGTAGAAAAGACGCTGCGAAATGCAAGTGTAATGGTGTGGTTTATATGACAATAATAGTAAAAGTGGTAAAGCGTGCGAAATTCTTTTTTTTTTTTAAGGACACTAGTTGAAGGCCCGCGATTTCGCGGGATTAAAAGTTTAAATCAATACCCATGTTGGCATTGATATGTTTTTTTTACAGGAAATGTTGTACTCACAATCATAAAACTAATGCTGATTTGAAGACAACATTATTGGTGTAGCTTGTCATAGCCATAGAGTTCTCTGATGGCGGTGCCAATGCAAATTGCAAGCCACTATAGCTTTTAACTCTTGACATAGCTACATACAACTGACCATGAGTGAAAACTGACTGTGGTAGATAAATTCGAACTGTTGTCAAAGTTTGACCTTGTGACTAAATTATTTAAAGTCATGGCATAGGGTGGTTTTATTGGAGAATGTCTCCTTGTGTGTGTGAATGGGACATGACAGTCTTGTTTTGTCTTGAATGACTCTTTGTCCTAGTGTTGTAATCAGAAGGCGCGTGTCGTTTAGAAGTCCTTGAAATGGATTCAAATTCCGTAACAGCATCACTGGTGTGTTGACTTTGAGTTTTAGTTGGTGTGGAGGTAGGCCGGTTGGTTTTTTGATTATTGAGGAATTCAGTGGGGTAGAGAATTGATCTGCATCTCCACTTTCTATTGAGTGCGCACTGTTTAGTAGCAGATGTCAATTTGTTCATCATTTTAGCATTGATGTGATCTACATTTCCATGTGTTGTAAAAATTGCTCATTGAAACTGGTATTCTTCTCTACTTCAATTTTCATTGTAAACTGATGTGATAAGGGATTCTGTATCAGGTTGGTAAAGCTCAGTTAGATTTTGTATTGCCACCTCTCCAATATCGTTGTTTACTTCTTCTGTACCATTGCCTATATATAGAAATCGCCCACCGTTCCCAGCACTCATGTTTTGGCGTAGGTGGATAACTTTGATGCAGTCCCATAAGTAGGATTTATATTTAATCTAATCCGTGTGGATCTGTCTTCTTTTTGTCGTGGTGTAGCAGATCTGAAGCAAGATCTACGTTGATCTGTCTGTTTTCACTTTGTCGCAGATCTAGATCTAGATTTCGACCATCCTAGATATGGATGGTTGATCAAGTGATGTTTGTGATTGTGTGGTTGAGGGGATTTGATTTAAAGTGAGTGTTGCTGCTAAATATCTGGATCGTCTCACCTGTTATCGTCATAGATCTAATCTAGATCTAGATCTTCCACAATTAAACTTGCTCATGATACAGTTGAGTCGTGCTCCTTCGTCAAATAATTCAGATCTAGTTTCTAGATTATTCCTAGTCAGTTGCCTTTGTTTTTAAGTGATTGGATAGGTTGTGGTAATAAAATTTTCAGAAGTACCGCCATCAAGTGCAAAAGTGCACATCGTTTCCCCCCTAAACGCTCTTCTTTTACAAAAAAGGAAGAGGAAAGAGATTGGCCTTTGCGGGAGGTGTACATTTTTTTGTATAATATCAAAGGTCATTGCTTTTTAAAAAAAAAAGTGATGGTCAGCATGTCCCTAATCTGATGTATAGTGGTTCGTTAAAAAAATGTTTTGTAATTTTCAAGTGATTGAGTAAGATGAGCAAAACTCAAGGCGGGGAGCCCACAATGAGCACCAAATTTTTTTTATGTATAGATTTTTAAAACCTCGAAATCTTAGATTACCTATTCTGTCTTTGTGTTTAGCAGCAAATACATTTCTTTTCCTGGTGTCCTTCGTCTTAGAGAAGCTTTAAAATAAGACTAGTGGACGCTTATATCTCAGATCTAAGATCCTTTTCTCTCTCTATCTATCTCTCTATTTTTTCTCTCCCTCTCCATCCCTTTATTTCTCTTGTTCTTCTCTCCCTCTCCCTGAGTACGTCTATTGTTTTTTCCTGTACATTTACCTCTCTCTCAAGTTTTCTCTCCCACTTGTTTTATTTCCATCGCTATCTCTTTCTGTAGCTATCTCTCTTTCTCCCTTTCTCCTCTCTCTCTCTCTCTCTCTCTCTCTCTCTCTCTCTCTCTCTCTCTCTCTCTATCTATCTATCTATCTATCTATCTATCTATCTAACTCCGTCTTTCTTTTCCCCTCGTCCTCCCTCTCTGCCTCGCTCCAACTCTACCCCATCTTCGCCAGTCACCAATTTAGCTGCTCACGCATAAAAAAACACCACTTATTGATCGCACTGAAATCTTGTTACCAGTTTCATTCATAAAAATATCTCGCGCATGCTAAATTTTAAACCCGCCCTTACTACAACAAATGGCCTGTGAGACACCAGAATCTAAAGCTAGAAGACTGGGACGTAGATGACTCAGCCTCCCGCCTCTCTCCGGGCTAGACCTTCATTTTTTGTTGTTTGGTTTTGCTCCCTCGATTGACGTCATTCCGAATCGAAGGCGATTTTACAGCCTCTGCGACATACAGGAGGATTATGGCTGACGTAACAACGCCTTAAAGCATACTGTTTTTGTGATTGGCCATTTACTCCGTACGTTTAGTCTAGAGCTATGTTTGAGCGTCGGTGCAGATAATCTGACGTAACGTCTTTGTTTCCGCCATGAGCTCAGTAATCGCAAGGCGTGTATCTGTTGGCCGGAGCTACGACAAACACATTGGTCTGCAAGGCTGCAAGTCTGCTGGCCCAGCTAGTTTTGCCGACTATTATTTTATAAGTTTTATGTGGTAACGGCTCTCTTTTTAGCATGGTGTTTAGATGAGTGTATGCCTGTCTTTCTGCTTCCCTTCTACCTGTCTGATCTATCTCTTTATTTATCTATCTATATGTATCGATCGATCTATTAATAAATCGATCTGATCTATCTGTTTATGGATATAATTTTCGATATAATTATGTATGTACATTTTTTCTACCTATCTATCTATCTATCTATCTATCTATCTATCTATCTATCTATCTATCTATCTATCTATCTATCTATCTATCCATCTATCTATTTTGCCAATAATATATTTATCTATCTATTTAGCTAGGTATCTTTCTGTCTTTCCTAGTGGGGCGCGGTGGTCCAGGGGTAGAACATCGGCTTCCGACGCATAAGGTCCCGAGTTCGAATCCTATCGGTTGCGTTCCCTACTGGTTGGGTCGGTGTCAGTATAATGTGACCGACTGAGACAGGAGTCATGGTATCCCCGCCCTGTCTCGTGTGTGGCAGCACATAAAATTGTCAGACGTCCGTCTTGGGCCCGTCCACAATATAGCCTATATAGTGCTGATGTTGGACGTTAAAACCAACTCAACTCAACTCAACTTTGTCTTTCATTCTATCAATCTACCTATATATCAACCCATCTACATATCTATCTACATACCGATCTACCCATTTATCAGTCTCTATCAATTTAATCGTCTCATTCCTCCCTCCCAACCCGTTCCTCCTCCTTAAATCATCTCGTCACTATAATTATCGAGTAAAATTATCGTCCGCTGAGAGATCGGTTAAAAAACTCGTCCCTGCGAATGTATTCATATCCCCAACTGTTAACTGAAACTTGATGGGTAGCTCAGTCTTGTTTGATGTGCTTGGATGTCAACTCCTCTACTATTTGTTTTAATATCGATCTATGAGGGTGTTGAGCAGTGGTTAGTGTGTCGGGTATCTTGTCGACACACACACACACACACACACACAAATAGGCACCCACATACCCCATCAGTCCACACACCCGTCTAACTGCGTCACTATAGATTAATCAATCTTTATTAGTACTGGTGGTGAGTTTTTTTATATCTAAATGTACATAACTACCATATTCTGTAACTTTCTGTTATATTTTTTCCTTTTTATCTCTCTAACTCTCTCTCTCTCTCTCTCTCTCTCTCTCTCTCTCTCTCTGTCTCTCTATCCGATAACCTGTTTTATTAAAATGCATCATACTAAATGCATCATACTAAATGCATCAACAATGCATATAGATGTGAATACTAAGGGCTCTCTTCGTTATTGGAGTCATATGAAGAATACCTCGGCGGCACAGGTTGGTATCTGAACCCCAGACATCCCTATCATCAAACAAACAGTTCTTTGAAAATATAAAAAGAAGTGCACTTTGCAATGTCTGATGGAGGCCTAGGTGTCATCAGCATCAAAGATCAACAGGTGGTTATCAAACTAAATTGGTTGAAGAAAGTCTGTACTGTGAGCTGTCTCTTGAGTCTGACATTGGGTTTAAATCAGCTGCTCACTTCTACAAACCAATTATTTGTTTCAAATGCTCAACAAAATGCAGCGCTAAACCTAACTATAATAAAGGGGCTAAAGGAATAATCTCATTTTCCTGTAATAATCAGCTGGTTAGACCTGGAAAAGGACGAAGATGGCGCTACGTATTTAAGGTGAGGAGATATTGCGGCACAGCAATTATTTAACAACGCTCATGTGCTGTATATAAACAAACCTTTATGGATTAAAAAGTGGATAACAGGGGGAGGGGGGGGGGGAGGAATTAGATACGCATGGAAAATGTTCTTCAATAACAAGTGGAAAAGTTTAATTGAAGTTAAGAACAAACTGGTAACTATGTCGGTATTTTTATTGACAATATGATAGTGTCCTGCGCACAACTGGAAGAACATCTTTCTGAATGCTGACAATAATACTCAAAGTTTAAACAACCAGTTTTATTAACATCTAGACGCTGGTATCAGTTACATAGCCAAAAACATCTTTGCACTAAAAAATGAGCAGTTGAGAGAAATGATAGTAAATTAAAAAAAAGGGGGTTACATTATGCGGAACAGATACCTGGAAATAAAAGTATGATGTTAATCTCTCTCTCTCTCTCTATCTATCTATCTCTCTTTCTCTCTCTCTCTCTCTCTCTCTCTTCTCTATCTTCATATGTTTTGGTGTAAGAATGCCCAGTCTGTAAATGCCATCAGAGAGTAATCGCATTGTAACGCGATGATATTGTTAGCACATATCGGGTCTCTCCTGTTGCCAAACTGCCATCGATCTAATAAAATGATTCATGTGTTGTATCAGAAACGATCTTAGGGTCGATATGTAAGTGGTAATATCTCTATCTGTAACTATCTATCTCGGTTTCTCTCTCCCTCTCTTTCCCTCTCTCTATCCCTGTCTCTCTCTGCCTCTCTGTTTCTTTATATCTCACTCGCTCTTCTCTCTCTCTCTCTCTCTCTCTCTCTCTTTGTGTGTGTGTATGTCTGCGCGCGCGCTCTTTATGCCATAAAAACACAACTTTGCTTTTTACAGAACGCCTTTCATCGAACCGCACCACAAAGCGGAAAGTCCCGTTGTTGTTAAAATAGATGACTGTTGTGGAAAACTAACTTTTGTAGGGTAAAAAAACAACCAGGGACGAAATTACAACTTACAGTTAATCAAGATTCGTATATAGCATTGTTGGATAGTTTACACAACTTGTTGAAATAAAAAAGGTTTATCTCTCTAGCATACTCTGTTTCTCTAGCTCTGTTTTCCATTTCTCTGTTACTACGTGTTTCCCTAGCTCGTTTCTTCTTTCTTCTTTTTTACTCTCGTCCCTGTACCCTTTTCTCTTCCGCCTTTCTTCTCCCGCTATTTCTCTTTCTTCCTCTCTCTACCTCTTCTCTCTCTTGCTTTCGCTCTCTTCCTCTCTCTCTCTCGGTCTCTTTCTATCTCTCTCTTTTTCTCTCTCACCCTTTCTCTCTCTTTCTCTCTCTGTTCTTTAACACTAGGAGAAATAACGCATAACGCATATCGGGCCAATCTTACATAAATTACCCACACAACTGGAGAATGTACAAGAGGTTTTGCATTCGACAAATCCATATTACAAAAAATAAGCTCAAGTATAGCCCAACTTTACAGGATTAACTACATCGCCGATATTCTTGAAATGTGTCTCCCTTTTTTTTTCCTTTTTTATAATAATAATGCCCTATAAACAGCAAAATCGAATTTCTATTCAAATTATGGACAAAAACAGTACAAATCGCGTAATTTTTACTTTACACTGTAGATAATATTTATTGACAACCAGAAAACTTTGATCTGGGAGAGAGTTTCCATTTCGTCGGCAGATATTACTATTTTGGAGGGAACAAAATACACATAAACTGCGTATTGACAGCAACAAAAATGCTAGTTCGCATACCATCGTCAGAAATGAAATAATAATTATTATTGTCAATGTATCCATGTTTTTGATTGTATCATATTTTTTTTTAATTTTATATTGGTAGAACTTAAGTTTAATTTTGTTAATTTGCTATTAGTTTTTAACAAACGTTCCCTACATGGCCATACCTTCAATCCACAGACGATCTGGGCGTGTAACTTGTGCAAGAAGAAGCAAGACCTGCTCGCTAAGACCGGAGCCTGGTACCATGGCGGAATGGCCAGACCAGTCGCCTTGGATGTGGGTGACGTCAGTTCCGCTCCCGAATCTGGGTCGACGGGTCGTTCTGGCATGGGAGGCATTACCGGCTCCATTTCGGGTCAAGGTTTAAGTCCGTCAACGGAAAAGCGCGCCAAGATGATGGACAGGGGGTCCAACGACGGCAGCCAGGGATCCGAGAAGGAGAACTTTGATCGCCAGAAGGGATCCTTCTCTCGTGCGGGATCCCTGCAGGGGAAGGAACTCAAACGTCAGTTCTCCATGTCGGACGCCATGAATAGAGGTCACGATGGCGGCCAGGGCGCTTCCAGTGGACTCGTTGGAGGGTCAGGGGGAGGGGCTTCACAAACGTCATCTGGGATATCCCAAGCGGGCAGTGATCACATGAGCGCAGGGCAGGAGAGGGGGCGGGGCAAGGAGAGAGGACAATCCAAGCATCGCTTCTACAGCGAGAGTCGTCTCTCGGAGACAGACCGCAGATACGGGGATAGTTCCTCCTCGATCAGTCAGCAAGAACAGCAGCAGCAAGTCCAACAACAACATCAGCAGCAGCAGCAGCAGCAGTCTGAGCACGCGCGGGACAGGCACAAGGGTGACGCCGGAAGTCGGCATGAATCAGCTGTCGGAACGTCTTCCTCTTCCGGTAAACAGGATCATGGGAATTATCGCACTGAGGCGGACATGCGCGAGGCGGATCGTAAAGACAGGCATCGGTAAGTTATCAGTAGCTGCCAACCCAAACATAAACATTACCAAGTGGGTTTAGGAAATATTTAATAGATAAAAACGTACAAATAATACGTTTTTGGGGTAAGGTTGGCAAGTCTGTTTATTAATGTCTAGTGGGGTTATGACTTTAAGATTGTCCTTAAAACTTTTGGGAACGTCTTCATGGTGCTGCCAAATGCCGATTTTGGAAAAATAAAACATGCCTATTTGAGACATATCTCTAGCTCAATGCTATGTGGTGGAAAAATGGCAAAGGCTTTTTTGCAGGAAAAAAAAAAGGGGGGGGGGGGGCAGAAAGTGGTTAATACGTGCGATGCATACGTTTATGTGAGCATAACCTTTAAATTACGCAACACTTGCCGTTTTTTTTTTACATTTGAGCATATTGAGCCAAAAAATTCTGAAGAAAACTCTTAGCCATCTGAAATCTTTTTTTTTTTTGCTGCACCAATACGAAGAAGTCTAAATATGTGGCTAGAAACGAAAAATTACAACTAAATAGAGTAGATAATACACGGGGATTTCTCCGTATTATTCAACAAGTTCACACACAATAAACATTGAAGTTTTTTAAGCGCAAATTTTAACGCGCACAATACACCGCTTCGTTAGAGTGCCTGGTTAATTGCAAAATCAGAAGATGACATATGCCTACTTCAAAAAAACCTGCTGTCTATATAAACAACTAACGGCATGTTTGCACTTTGTTTTATACTTTTAAATATGATCAAACAAAAGATTACAAATAGCAATCAATTTCAAAAAACGAGAGAACAAATCTGAAAGTGTACAAAGATGTCATATAGGCGTTTTAACAGCAAGCAAAAACATCTCTTTGCAAAAACATGTTTGATTCCTAAAGGTATGGATTCTGAATAGAGTTTTAGCAAAATTCGAATTTATCTGCACTCCTTGAACGTTGTCCACCCCCCACTCCACACGAATGGCATGAGTTCTCAACAAGTTTTTTTTTCTATTTCTTAATGTCTCCTCAATTTTTACTCTTTCTTTGTTTCTTTCTTTCTTTCTCTTTCCCTCTTTCTCTCTCAAAACAACTGCTTTCCAAAAACATAAAATGGTTACAAAATAACTTTTAGGCATTTCTTTGGAGGCTTTGACCATGTGGATTTAAAGCAGAACACATTTCGTCAAGATTTAAGCAGTGCAAGCAAGTCAGCACGCTTGGTTTATTGATTTCTCTCTTTATACTCAGCATCAGCAACTAGGCTCTCTTTCAGACGGGAGCGAAGGCCAGAAGTATCTTCGGCTTGTTGCAAAATAAGCAAGTCAGCACACTTTGTTTATTGATTGCTATATTTATTCTCATCATCAGCAACTAAGCAAATTAACTTTTTACCTCAATGATAGAGACTATACAAATCCGGGATACCGGTGCGTATGCTTTATCAGATTGTATACTGACAACGGCGCAACCAACAGAGAAAGTAGGTAACAAACCCATCTGATTGAAATTTGATCCCAAGAACACTGAACGTCGCAGCAATGATGTTTATTCAAGATCGGGGCCTAAAACTTGTAATGACAACAACAGGAAGGGAGAGGGGTGTATAGCTCAGATGTTACAGCAATGGTCTTCCAATCGGGAGGTCCTCGTTTCAAAACTCACGGTTGGCCAAAATGTACGTGTCCGATTTCGTCTCTTGTTGGATTCCTTGTCAGTATAATTTGACTAGTTGGGACAAGAACGCTAACCTTAAAGTGTTAGACGTTAAATATTGAAACCCGTCCACGAAATAGCCTTGCTGCTGACGTTGACAGTTAAGAAACTGTCTAAGAAACTATATGATCAAATTTACCATCATAATAAAGGGGCTATTATGTGCTGTCTTTATTATGGAATGGAACTTTATTGATCTAACACAGGTCTGGTTTGGAATACATGTACCTCCCAACTACAGACTTGATGCATTCAGCATGTTCATTAAATTTTTGTTAGCGATAATTTGACATTTAGCATCGACCCGTATCTAGCTTATTAACATAGCTGACAGAATCAATTAGGCATAGCCCACAGAGTACTCGAACACAGAGCGATCGCTGAATCCACGCATGCTGCTTTTCCCGTAAGATTGCGCAGTGATTGTAGGATGTTTCTGTTGTCGGTTGTCTGTTGTTGTTGTTGTTGTTGTTGTTGTTGTTGTTGTTGTTGTTGTTGTTGTTGTTGTTGTTGTTGTTGTGTATGTATGTATGTATGTGTGTGGATGATGTATTCAAAGTTGATAGGCGTGGCTGCGCTGGTCTGCCCTCTCTTTGTTGTATTTTTTGGAGTCCTAGATTTGGCATGGATTCTTCTCGAGTGCTATTTCATTCACCAAGTCCTCTAGTCCCCGGACTCCTTTTTGGGAGCTTGTAAAGCCGTGGCCTCATGTAAGGCTAGACTTGAGAAAAGAATTTGTACAACTTCTCACAGATAGTGAAAACTTATAGATAAAAGCCTGTATAATACACTATACAGTTAGTTATATATGTGGCATATGATGGAAACAGTGACTAGGCACCAACTGGAGCTTATAAAGAAAGGACTTTGATGTGGTGTATTTCGCACAAAAGACGTTTCGCCATGGCGCCTCTGTTACCGTGATGTAAGAATGTCAGGTCTAGCTGTCTGTGTATCGTTAGAACTGTGCACGAGATACCATGATTGTGCTCTGTGCTAAAATAACCAGAATCAAGAAGGGCATTCAGCTGCTCTGGCACAACTTAATGTTTGTTATGTGTTGACAATGACAAAGAATTCCGTAATGTAGGGTATTCAATTTGTGTGTTATGGTAGCTTTCAGGGGCCTAACATGAATACAACTGTGTTAGTCATTTTATCCAGAATAATTACAAGATGAGAAAAAACAAAAAGTTGAAAGTGAGTTACACTACAACTTTGTTCATCAATACATTTAACGAGGCAATCTGGAGCATATGAAAGTAATTTATAAAAAAAACATGATATGGACCGGTGATGTTTTTTAAAGAGTACCATTGTGAATATGAGGGTTCTCAGTGGGAATTGATAAGACAGAACCACTAACCGTGAGGTTTTGTTGGATATTATGTGCTTTGTTCGGTGTCATAAAACAAGTATATGTACTAAATATTATCATATTCAATGTTCTATATCATTAACGTAAGTAAAGTCTTTCGATAACCTGGATTTTTTCAGTAGCAAGCCTATCATTAGTATGGTACGATCTATTTTTATTCTAAATAAAAGGACAGAAACTTAGTCTTTTAACGTTTAACGTCATCAGCTGGGTTATTTAGAGGACAGATCCCAAAAGGAATTCTACATGCTGCCACACAGAGACAGTGCCCGGATACCAATACTCTTGTCTTAGTTGGTCATAATGTCCTTGACCTTGACCTAACCAGTAAAGGTCGAAACTCTCAAATAACTGTTTCGAATCGGGGATCCTGCGTGCAGTGTTTGACTGGTATCAATGCTATCTTGATTCGCGAGTTATCAGTTCTATGAACAACCCATGGCTGAATTAGTTTCCATATAGCGAGCGTAATATCTGCTCTAAAATTGAAGTTCCCCCCATTATAACAAATGTCACTACTTGTCCACAAATGTCAGCTCGCAATTATTCCTACTCTGTCGTGGAAACTACATGCCAAAATACTTATTGTACACATTTTCTTACACTGATTTCACTAAAACGTACATTGTGAGTACTGCTGGTGGGATTGGCAGCTTTGAAATTTGCACCTTGTATATTATCACGACATCTACTGTTTGGCTTGCGTTAGTGTGTAAGTAATTGGTTGGATTTAGTTGGCTTACTGGTTCCTTAACACCCAACGCCAACAACTAAAACTAAGCTATAAATCATTATATCTAACCGGTTCAAAGAGAAACATCTTGCAAGTTTAGAGAGAAGCAGGGCACACCAGGATTCCTGTCTCAGTGCGTTACTAGTCAAAATACCGACACTAACCCAGACAGTGGGGACGGAATCTGACAAATAAATTTATCTGAAAGTGGGATCGAACCGGGGACCTCTAGAAAATAAGCTCATCACTGTACCACTTATGTCAACTCGCCCTCGCTACGTTTATGATTTTTCAACCACTGAATTAACTGGCAATCTTCCATCCGCAACCACGCAACGATTTTTCGACATTAACCAGAGGAAGCTGGGTGTTTCATGCGGTTTTAACATTATTTTAGTAATTTGGGATGGATCATCAATCTACTTTTAATCAGGAAATTGGATTGATGCGCAGTACATGTATCAGTATAACAATGTCAACTCCTAGTTCTAAAACTACAATCCTTTGTTGTTGTTGTTGTTGTTGTTGTTGTTGTTTTTTAAATAATGTCTTCCGTAGGATTGAATTCACATTGGAATGTGTTTCAACATATTTGCTGTTGCTGTTGTACCTTTCGTTGCTGCTGTTGTTGTTGTTTTTTTGTTGTTGCTGTTGTTGTTGTCTTTTTTTTATATTGTCTATTCCGTTCTAATTTACATGTAGGTAGTTAAATAGCGTGGAAATGGCGAGGATGAGAGGTAGGAGGGGTGAGATGTCCCTCATGTAGAATATAATCTTAAATAGCCTCGGCGCATTTGGTTTTGGGACTGAATTTTAATACACGATTAGGTGCTGAAAAATTTTACTCGTGTGTCAATTAAAATTACTAAATTTTGAATGAATTTGAAAAAAATACATATAACCTTATGCTTTATGAATTTACCACACGCAATTATAAAATTTTGTTGGATACAGTAAAACGCTTTTTCTTGACATACAAATTAACTTTTCACACGTTTGTTTTGGGGAGCCGACCATAATAAATCCTAGTAAAGTAGATATTACTTTTGGATTCGTCTTTGTTAGCCCCGCTTGTGAAGTAATACACTAACAGGTTTTGTTAATCTGTCTGACTGTCGACTTGGATATAGATTTAGAAATAGTCTTTCAAAAACACAAGTGTTGAGCCACAGATAGTGTCCTGACCATTGCGAGATACGCTGTTGTTATTCAAATGTATTCACCTTGAACCGGGTCTGTGTTACTGGTGGGGAGTTGTACACAGAGATGTTTGAACGCTTTAGAAAAAGCCAATTTCAGCGCCGTGATTACAGCAATCATCGTTGTTATTAGGGAGGATGAAAGTTTTGGAGCAAAGTGGCTCATCAGTAGGTCTCACGACTTCTAATTAGGAGATATAGTGTCAAATCCCAATCATTCTTCTTGTGATCTACGGGTTTGGTCGGGACGAGTATAATATGACAGGTTGACAGGATAATCCTAGTATACCCCTACTGTCGATGTGTGACAGCGCATGATATTGTTGAACGCTACTCTGGTGCCATTGCGGAGATACCAGAAATTTTGTCTCAGGCGGCCACAATATACTGACACCAACACGAATAGATGACCTGCGCTCTGCCACAATGTTTGCAGGAATTGTACTTGCGAAGACTTGCTCGGTTCAATATTGAATTATAGTCCTAAACTAAGTTCGCACATTGTGTAACGTCTAATGATAATTTAAATCATCAATTCTTTTTTTGGAACATCCATATTGTATTTTAATGTTTATTTGGTACTGTTATCCGCGGTCGTATGTGTCTCAGCTTAAGCACTATGTTTATACATTCATATAGATAGATAGATAGATAGATAGATAGATAGATAGATAGATAGATAGATAGATAGATAGATAGATAGATAGATAGATAGATAGATAGATAGATAGATAGATAGATAGATAGATAGATAGATAGATAGATAGATAGATAGATAATAGATAGATAGGATAGATAGATGAAGGATAGATGGATATATGGGCATGCAAATAAATAAAATAATACAGAAAGACAGATAGAAAGACAGAAAGTTCAATATCTGTCTAACAAAACACATTTTTATCATAAACTGTATTAAATCCACTGGTATCTTGGTGAACATCTAAAAACGCTCGGCCTAGTCCGTCTAAAAATGAGGAGAATCAGCTTTTCTCATCTTTCGATTATTTGATTCCGTAAACAGTCTGACTAGATCTATGACCTATTTTCTCAGCCGCTTTATCGATCTTTTTTCCTTCCGCCGATGTGTGGAGTGGGCCACGGTTTTATGCCTTGCTGTGTATTCATGCGCATACAGCTTACGGGCTCTGTGCTGTTGGTTGTTTGTATTTTTATTTTTATTTTTTATTTTTTTTTGTGTTTTGTGATTTTTGAGGGGTTGATAGGATGCAGATAGGAAAACTATCTATGTCTGTCTGTCTGCTTCCATCTCATTCTACATATCTTTGTCTTCACCTATCTCGGCTCCCCCTGTCTATCTCTCTAACTCTTGCTCTCCCTTCCTTTTCTCTCCGTCCTTTTTTCTTATTGAACTCTTTATCTCTCTCTCTCTCTCTCTCTCTCTCTCTCTCTCTCTCTCTCTCTCTCCTTCTCCTCCTCCTCCTCCTCCTCCTCCTCCTCCTCTTCGTCCTCCTCCTCCTCCTCCGTTTCCTTCTCCTCTTACAACAGTACCTGCTCCTCCTCTCCAACGTCATTCTCTTCCTCCTCATTGGCCATAGTTTTAAGTACTCAACAGAAACAGTAGATATTGTATGATAAGACACCACGATGAAGAACTGTATGAAACTTTGATGACGTTGAGGACAAGGAGTCCCTATCTGGCAATAAGAACTATTCTGCACCTTGTCTCACACCTTGGACTTTAACCCCTCAGGTGATCGTCACATCAGCTTTTCACAAGGTCGTTCCCACACTTCTAATAACATTAAAATAATACTTTTAAAGTTAAAGGGGATCTAGTGTATAAACCCAGCAACTCTAGTTTTATTGACTGATAATTATTATTTTTCTAACCAGGAAGTTCATGAGATTCATCTAAGATGGAATAGTTTAAACTAAAAAAATAGCTGTAGGGCTTGGATGGTATCGTTAAGTCCACATCAGAAACTAGGCTACATCGCGAACTTGTTCAAAGACTGTCGTTTTTCGTGCTGCCAGACAAAGAACGTGCGTGGCATCTCGAGTCTGTCTCAGCCGTTCACATTATATTACACTAACCCCAACCAGAAGTATATACATATAATGATATCTATAAATACTAGTTTTCCACGTTTCCCACTACTCAGTTTCCTGTCTATCGATCTGATAATCGAATCGTGACACAACTATGGTTGTACCGAACCGATAATGTTTAGTATATGATAGCACAATATTGGCATAAATATACAATATTTCAACAATCGCGCTTACTTTAATTCCTGTCGATCTTGGCATAATTTTCCCAACTAAATAATTAAGTAACTGTTCAAAACCACTACTTTTCCCCATTCTGTCTTTTTTCCATATCGGTTTTGACGCAACTGTCAGCTATGAAATTGTTGTTATATTTAACTCGAAGTTTTCATAGAACTGATCACATAATTCGCCCACCCCCTTTCCGCCCCCTTTTTTTTCCTCTTTTTTTGTGTTCCTCAACCCTCTCGTCTGTCTCGTGCTCACCGATATGACCAACGTTGCAAGGCTGCCAACTTACGCCAAAAAGCAGATTTATTTGGTATGCATTTTCTTGCACCACGTTGGCTGAAATATACACGTTCGTAACTGGTTGGGTTGACATTGCTGCAATAGCAGTTTGCACCTGTAACGGAGAGGTTGCACTTCCCGTTGGTAAGCCCCCGTTGAATTTCCCCAACAGCTCATCGCATGACTGGAACCTATCTCCCTCCCGGAGCCACTGATTCCCAGCCTCACTGAATTTACATTGTACATGTACTGCTACTACAACTATAACCACCCCCACTACTACAACAACTAATACTGGTACTACTAACTACTACTACTACTACTACTACTACTACTACTACTACTACTACTACTACTACTACTACTACTACTACTACTACTACTACTACTACTACTACTACTACTACTACTACTACTACTACTACTACTAGTCTGTTGCACCAAAGAGCTTCTATAACAGAGATGTTTAACTCCCCGCTGGTTAGCCTCCGATGCATTCTCACAACAGCGCATCGTATGACCTTTTACAATATTAATATTCTGCCGCCCGCGTAACTGGGCTCTTATTCACGAGGGACTCGCTGTGACGCTGTTGCCAGCGACCAGGCAAAACACAGGGGGGCGGAATCGACTTTCGAGTTTACAAACATTAATTTACGCTCAGATCAACAATATTCTAGAACCGATGTCGATCTTGATCATATGCTAGAAAAGTCGATTTCTCGGTGCATACACTTGTGTAGATCAGGGCCGGAGTACGACGTCGCGGTAGCTTACAACAGGCGTAACTTATACGTAACTTGTACTTATGGCTTCTAGAAAAGTCGTTTTCTCGGTGCATAAACTGATGCAGGTCCAGAAAACAGAATTTTTTTTTTTCAGGAAATGATGCCTATCTAGATCTATGGTAATAAGTACAAAGAGGAGCGTGATTAATATGTCCGACTTACCATGTATTTAGATGTCTTGGTCAGTCATCTAAATTTAATTCTTCCTTTATCATACTGCTCTTGGAAAAGTTTATGTCTTGGTGCAAAGTTGTTGGGTGGAGGGGGTGTTGTGTTTTTGTTTGTTTGTTGTTGTTGTTTTTTGTGTTTTTTTGTTGTTGTTTTTTGTTGGGTTCTGGGATTTTTTGGAAGGTTTTTTTAAAGGTTACAGTAAATCCTGTGGAACTGTATTACATTTTCAGAAAAATAACACACATTCTTTGTAAGCAATAAGTCTCTAAACTAAAATATCCTACGTCTTAAAGGGACGGTTTGGCATAATATCAAAGACTTGTAATGTTTTGTGTTCTGCTCATTAGAATTGAGTAAATTTGGGTTATTACGGAGACAGAGAAAAAGGCACTGAAAAGTTTGCACAATTACAGATTTAAGACTAAACCATCATTCCTAGTTTTTCTTTTATTACATAACCAGTCTCCAAATATAAAAATTGTGGGGTTTTTTTTTATTTGTTATTCGTATTAAACCTTTTTAATGTCGCTCCACGATTAGGCACTTCACCCGTAAATAGTTTTTGTTAATATCATTCATCCTTCTCTCTCTCTCTCTCTCTCTCTCTCTCTCTCTCTCTCTCTCTCTCTCTCTCTCTCTCTCTCTCTCTCTCTTTTCCACGGATAGTTCACTCAAACCATTTTACAGATTTATTTAAGTGTGAATTAGGGATGCTATGTTCAAATATCATAACACTATTCTCCTGAAGCAGTTGTTTCATGTTTCTAATGAAATACCATTTGTACCTGAAAATCTCTCTCAACGTTTTCTTTTTTCGATCTAGAATATACTTGTATATATAAATATTAAATAGGGACAAAAAGACGCAAGTGGTAGAATGTTAGCCTACCAAAACAGGGCATACGGGGTTCGAAGTGGTTCGGTCGATGTCAGTTTCATGTGACAGGATCAGAATGGAGTTATGGTACCGGAAAATTGTAATTGGGAGATAGCATATGAACTTTTTAGACGTTACTCGTGGGGCTCATTCGAGATAATGCATAGTTGATGATATTGGACTCAACGGAATTAATTAAGTAAAGGTAAGATTCAATTCAATTTAAAGATGATGATCTTATAACATGAAGAACAAATTGAAAGTAAGTTAAAGTTTCTCGAACTGCCTGGGCAGGACGCACACAAATGCTGTTTGTTGTCCAGTATGACCGACTTATGCTCCACTCAATCTGAGCCACCTGTTCTCTATGCCACAAATCAAAACCTTCAATTACAATCTACTCGTATCTTCAAACTCTTGCCCAACTTTATTTGTTACTGGTTGGTCTAGATTTGAAAACAGTCATAATGTTCTTACTAGGTTAATGTTTATAATGGTCGATTCCACAAGTGCAAAGTATTGTTTAGATAAAATCCGACTATGCTCTCACAAAGTAAATCCAGACAAGTATCGATACTTTAGCTACAAAGTATAATCTAGATGAAGCCGATTCTGCTCCACCATTTATCGGGTTGCCTACTTGCTAAGATACAGGGAGTTTTCCCCAAGGTCCCGATCCTGCCCCCGGATCCGAGTATTGCGCAACGATCAGGGGCAGACAGAAAAGCTGAGACCTACGCTAGTTCTGTAGCTCATTTCGCCATGCCATCAGTATCGACTGTCTCATACCAGTTTAACTCTTCCATGTTCTATAGGGATTCGATCACCGGTGCACTCATTTTCTGAAGGCACCAAATGGTATATAAATAAAAAAAATAATATGCCTGTTGTTTTCATTCGAAAATATAGTTATATAGTTGCACACAAAAAATTGTTTTTTTGCGAAAAATCGCCTAATATAATGAAAAAAGACCATTGATGCAGATTAAAATTTACTCCGACTTTGTTTACATAATTTTTCGCCATCTTGTGTTTTTCTTCTACTACATTCTATCAACCTGTCATATACTTTAATGCTTTTTCACTGTCAAAATTGTTTTTTAAGTTTTAAATATAGTTGAAAGTTGAAATGGCTTAAGCCAATATGAAAGACACATAGGTCTATAGTGTTTAAGATCCGAGCGACTCAGAAATGTCAGAGTGAATCCCTGAATCCGACCTGTTGAATCAGAACCTACATGATACCCAAGTGTGTGGACTTTTAGATCTAGATAACTGATGCAATAATTTACAATGCAGTCTTGAAAAATCTTTCTCTAGATTAAGCTCAAAGCATTTTACATTTACTATCTTACGAGTTTTATAATAGATCTAGATCTATAATTAGATCTCATTCTAGATCTCAATCGAGACCTGATTAGCTAGATTATATATAGATCTGAGCCGTTAAATCAATTCAATTGTGCTATAATAGCTTCGAACAATTATATGTATTTGATTTCTTTATATGGGCATTAGCTCAATGTAAAAATGGGAACGAACTGGCTCAAGTGGTAGAGCGTTGGTCTCCAGAAGTGACCGGTTGTGACAGGAGCCATGGTATCCCTGCCTTGTCTCTTTTGTGGCAACACATAAAATTGTCAGACGTCAGTCTTGTGGCCCGTCCACAAAATAGGCTAAATAGTGCTGACGTTGGACGCCAAACCAACTCAACTCAACCCCATGTAAAGATAAGATGATTTAATTGTTTCTCTTTCATTCAGTGATGCATCATGCCACAGCCCCACTCCCAGTCGGGATGCTGGTCCCCCAACCCAAGTCTTTGCCTTCAGACCATCATGTTGGATATTACTTTTGGTGTTTTTGAAGTCTCTCGAGCAATAAAAGCTAAATAAAATAATGTATTTCCACATTTTCTTTTGTAATTAGTGCACAGAGGTGGTAAAAGGTACTTTGCTTTCTATTTTACGGCACATTTTGCTATTTTGTAGCCTTTTTTGTCCTTACTCGGAATACTGAATGTACAATATTTATGGTAATATAGATATATTGGCTTTTCTGCGATGTCCGAAATGTTGATCTAATTTATGAAGAGTAAATTATAAATATACTCTTTGGTTACCCGTTCGATGAACGGAGTGTCAGAGAGAGAGAGAGAGAGAGAGAGAGAGAGAGAGAGAGAGAGAGAGAGAGAGAGTGAGTGAGATCTAGCATTCTCTGACTCTTAGTCTGACTTGTGATTCTCACTTGATGACGATCTACATCTAGATCTGTGTCTCTTGCTCATGTATTTATGGCTAGGAGTTCACCTTCCTATTGAAGAACTCCCTTGTCTTTTACGTGGCATTCTTGATTTAGATATACCTAGATCTAAATTCTTTGCTAATTTTGAACATCCTCAATCGTTCGGAAGGGTATGTCCATCAGCTGTGTTTGGCCAGAAATCCTACAGATTGAGACATCAATCTTTTTACCTTTAAAAAAAACGCACACATACATGACTAATGAAAACAAAATCAAGACTAGTTGTCTGGGACATCATTGTGTACACACAGAGCTGGTTCTGCCAACCGTACCGATATTCAAAGTGTTGCAAATTTTTTGCACAAAAAGTGTGAGAAAATGCATTTAAATTATAGGTATTTATAAAAAAATTATGATACAAATATGCTTTTATTCCCTTTACAAAATCCTATGCCCAAACTAAAAAATTTATTGGAACTAAGGATCGTATGCGCTGATTTCTGTTATTGTGACAGGGATCTAAAAGAGAGTACAGCCCCTTGAGAATATATTTTACACTGCAGGGTTCTAATAGTTCTCTATTTTTCCTCATTCCAGGGAAGACAGGCGGCATGACGAGCGCGAGACGCTTGACAGGCGGCGCGACGCTAAGGAGAGACGCAAGGAGCCGCGGGCGGGCGAGGGTAGCGGCGGGGAACGGGACCGCTACAGGCAGAGTCCTGTGAACGGCGGGCGGCGCGAGGAGAGCGGGGGCTACCGGGGATCCAGGGAGCGGCTCAGCGACATCCAGCAACAGCAGCAGGCGGCGCTAGAGGGCGGCGCGCCGGACACCAGCAGCGATATCCCGCGCTCGGACCGCCGCTCTGGCAGCACGCGTCACCACAGAGGCAGCGGTAGTAGTGGTGGAGGTGGTGTTAGCAGTAGCGGTGGTGGCGTGGAAAGGACACCCAAAGAGCAGCGACGCTCCCCTAGCCGCGACCGTGACCGCGATCGGGATCGAGAGCCTCGGTCCTCTAAGGACAACAGCGGAGGCGTGGCAGGAGATGGGGTACACGCGGACATGCAGTTCTCCCGCCACAGAATTCTCATCGACCACGCGAGCGACACGCAGGCCGAGGACCCCAGAGACAGCGTGAGCGTGGATCCCAACGATAAGAAACAGCACCTGGACCCAAGCTCCGCGGGCGGTCGGACGCGGAATAACCGCAAGAAGATGGAGAGCATGCTCCGGAACGATTCGCTCAGCTCGGACCCGTCTGACTGCGTGCGGCCGCCCCCGCCTAAGCCGCACAAGCACCGGCGTGGGAAGAAGCAGCGGCAGCAGAGCCTCAGCAGCTCGGACGACGAGATCCAGTCCACGCCGGACTGCTCCAGCTGTGAGGAGCTCGATATGGAGAGTGAAAGTGTCAGCGAGAAAGGTAAGGCGGCACGGGCCTCTGGGTTTCAGGGAAATTGGGGAGGGATAAGAGAATGGTGGAAAGAAGATGGAGAGAGAGTGAGAGAAATTGAGCTGCTCTGAATTGGATGTGGGGAGTTTTAGCGAGAGGTGAGGCGACATGGTTCTATGGTTATCAAGGAAAGAGGTTTGGGGGATAATCGAAGATGGATGAGACAGACAGACACAGACAGAGTAGTAGGGTATTAAGCTGTCGGAAATTTGATTTGGAAAGTGAGGCTGAGAGAGAAAAGAGAAATTGGGCTGATAAGAAATTGATACGAAGAGGGTCAGTGACAAAGGTAACACGGCACGGTTTTAAATGGTCTAGAAGGGTAGGAGTATGGTAGAAAAGTTTGAAGATCTCGAAATATGGGCAGTGGATGCAAACACATCCTATGTGCGAGTTATTATGAAGGGGTCTAGATAAGCAGGGGTAGGATGGTAACTTTTTCTTGTCAATTTGAAAGTGTGAACGAGTTTGTGTGTATGTGTGAGTGTGTTGGGAAAGAATGGAAAAAAAGTGGACTTTTTGTTTCCTCTTTCTTTTTTCTGTTCGACGAAAATCTGCGTAGGAAAAAAAAAAAAAAAAAGGGGGGGGGGGGGGGGGGGGGGGGACAAGACACGCCAACCTCTTTACAATTAGTAATGTATCTGTGTGAGTCTGAGAGGTTTTTTTAGTTAGTAATTTAAAGAGATGGGGACTTTTTGTTTCCTCTCTCTTTTTTCTGTTCGACGAAAATCTGCTTAGTATAATTTCTGATATAAAATGTTGATATCCAATATTGATTTTAATGTTGATGACCGTTGTTGATTTTGAATGTTGATAATTAGTCAATGTTTGATGACCCCCCTTCACATTTCCCCGGACCCGCACATTTGGGGACCAACCACTCTTTGTACTGAGAGTAGGGACAACAACCACATAGCACCATAATTATAGGCACGCTGGTAGCTCAGTTGGTAGGGCGATGGGCTGACAAGCAGAAAGTCTGAGCTTCCGATCCCAACTTTCACATAACGTAAAGAGAATGGACCGTGAATAGACAGTCTAGACCGGGCATCCACTTCATTGTTATCAATTAAAAGATACAACTTTCATAAAAGAAAAAACGAAATCGAGAACCACATGCTTTAAATGTTGCCAAAAATGAAATCCTATCCAATATTTCGCAATTAGCAGTAAATTGGTCGAGTTAATACAATCCATGATTAACCGCCATATGTGATGACCAAGAATGCACGGATACGGACGATTGTATTGCAAAATCAATGAGAACTTGGAATCCATTTTTGAATAATTTGCTCTTGGCCTGTCCAGCTGTTCCGATATCACTATCGTATAATGGTACCTCTAGGCCCATTTTACCTCAACTTGAGGCTTCCAAGCAGAGGGGCCAGGCTAGCTACAGTGATATAGCATTGATCATTATCATTAGCATTGTCCCATGATTGGGGAAATGTATTTGTTAGATTTTTCCCCGACTGGCTATATCGGCGTCAGTATAATGTGACCAGCTGAGACAAAAGCTTGTATACCCGCTATGGATCTGGTGGCATGTTGTAGATTTTATGAGTAAGACCCGTCGCTGTATCTCACCCTCTTTGGGAACTTATGAGACGTTTAAGTAAGAGAGGGCGTTGCTCCTCAAAGATGAAAGTAGATGTCAGGAACAATCGTTATACAAAAGATTGGTCACCACTTTGACCTACTGGCAATATTTTTCATTTAATTCACCTCAAGACTATTGAACACAACACTGAAATTCGAAGAAAATGACCAAAGACATTAATTTTTCTTGAGGGATCCAGCTCAATTTTTAACTCAGTGAGGATTCTAATCCTAGAGTTTCTGATCACATATAAAGTAGTCTACCGCAATACGTAATAAAAATCAATACCTTGTGGTTGGTCCCCAAATGATCTGTTTTGGAATCGGTTTAACGTGGTGGTGCCATTATTGAGTCTAATCAACTCTTTAAAAAAACAATGTCATGAAATGATTCTGTATCAACTTGCCCTTCTATGCCCCATCAATTTCCCTCGGCCTTATCCGTGGTTAGCTGTGTCTGTTAAAACCAGCGAGTTTTACCACGGAGGGGACTTCCCCCATACGGACGAAAGATGGAAGAAGGACGAAATTTTAGCAGCTAAAATCAAAAAATTCTTGTCGGTAAGTACACAGGAAACGACGGTATCCTAGTACCTATTTCATACAGGCGTGGCAAGGTACCCTTTCCATCCCTATGAGAACTCAAGGTACTTATCCCATACCAAGAAATGGGATCTACCCTTTTGTCGGACTGACAAGAGAGTTTTGCCCAAACCTAGAAACCCCACTGAGTCTGTAAAAAAAAAAGTGTGGAATGCTCACGACGGTTTTCCTAGACGTCTCTTGGAGTGACCGAATCTTCTCTCACCCTCAGTTTTGCATGTTCTTTGTCTAGACCACATCGTTAAACGTGTTGCTTTCTGTGTTTCTCGTTCAATTCAAAACTTGTGGTCATTTATTTTAATTTACATAGAAATCAGTTATGTGAGTTTTTCTTTTGTTTTTAGTACGGTTGGTCCAACTTTCCACTTTCGTTGCTTGTATTTTTATGTATCGTTTTTTTTTTTTTTGTGAAATTCGCGTGTCTTTTTTAATTGATTAGAATACGACCCCCTTAGTATTACGAGAGCAGTAGTGTTTTCTCTTGTTTTAGCGAGCTGAAAAAATATCCTTACAATCTTTGTCTATGCTCTAACATTGATGTTAATGTTTTAGTTTTGTGTGGTTTCTAACAATGTGTTCTAGTCTTTAGGTGTAGTAAGTACAACGGTGCCACAGACTTACATACTGGAGGGTATCTGATGTAGTAAGGCAAGACTCTATGTTTATAGCACCTTTGTACATTCTACTCTGCGTTGCCAGGTTGTAGATCTATGTCAAGTCATCCATATTACTACGTCTGCGCGCTGTCATTCTCTGTGGTTGTTTGTTAATGATTTTTGAAAGTAAATATGTATCTGTCTGTGTGTTTTATGTGCGAAAACTCCTCGACCTCAGGTGACTGTATCATCACAGCGCAAAACTTTTATAAAGCTCTGTCCATTGCACATCCCAAAACATAGATGAAATACTGCCAATTATACATCCCAAACTTTGATGAAATAATGCCAATTACACATCTCAAAATCTTGATGAAACAATGCCCGTTGCACATCCCCAAAATCATATTATGGAACTTTTTCCATTACCAAATCCGAAAACTGTAATTTGAAATACACCTCCCATTACAGCGCACAAGGAGCTATATGTTCACGTCCACTTAATACATCAGCACACAGTCATTGTCCAAATGATGTCTTCCCCCTACCGGTAGTCCTTTTCAGAATTCTTCCGGAGTCGGTCTTTGTCGTAGTTTCTTCATTACCCGTACCCATGTCTATAATGGACCTATGCAGAGCTTCCAACTTAACCAACCATCAAAGTGTACACTTAAGCTTTAAAAAGTGTAAAAAAAAATATGTCGAAGTACGCTCTTTGGGGTAAGGTTGGCAGCCCTGCCTTTGTAGAACTTTTTGTTCTTTGTCTGTACTTGTTCACCACCATCTTCCAACAGGGAATCCAGAAAGATTCAAACCCAGCTACCAATAAACCTTTTCATGTCTATGTACCTATGTAGCACCTTTTGTTCTTGTTCCCCACCATCTGCCAACAGGGGAACTAGAAAGTGTCGGCGGCGGTAGTGTGGGCAGCGGTGGTGGCCGGAGACGAGCAGTCAAATCAGGCAAGTCCAGCTTGACCAAAGCCCGCCTGGAGACGCTGGCCAAACCCACGCTCTACGACACGGGACGGGGCACCAGCCTCGAGACGGAGAGTGGGAGCTCCGAGCCCCAGGTCAAGGACAGCGGGAATGACACAGGCATGTCGTCCAGCAGTAACCAGACGATAAACACGGTGGATGACGCGGCAGTAGCGGCCGCCAAGAACGCCATGACTAGCGCAGGGGGTGTGGCCTCCAGTATAGAGCCGCCGGGGAGCGTCCCGAGGCGCCATGATCCGGGGATTCCCGCACGGCGGCAGGGGAAGCTACTCGCTGAAGATATCACGCCTGCCAGACGCCTGGCTAGACCTTTCGCCGAGCAGACGTTAGCAAGGCGCCGAGCCAAGGTATATAACCCACTTCCATTCTGCCAATCTCTGCACTGGCAACAGCTAAGTCCCCCTAGAAGGCTGTGCAGCAGCCAAGGTATAGAACCTACTGCCAATCTGAGAAACTCTGAGTCTCTACGTTTCAGAGAGGAAGGAATATGTTGTTGTTTTTTGGGAGCATTTGAGGTTTTTAACATTCGTTTTATTCATTCACGTGGCTCTTTATTGGTATGAGTTTATTATTGAACTGTTTATTATTACTTTATATTGTTCTGCAACTTGCTCTTTGGTATCGGTGATGGTTTGTGCTGATCTTTCATAACGTAGTTAAAGGCAATCAAAGTTATTTAATAGGTGTTTTATATACAACCGACACTGATTTAAATCTTGAAGATAAAGACAGGGGCCATAAGGATAGAGAGAGAGTAACTAGTGTCTAAAGATCGTGATTTTCTGTATCTGAATCATTAACAAGTAGAACAAAATCGACCGTTAGAAATAATATAACATTCGCTCCTAAGATATCGATGAATAAAATAAGAGAAAAATAGGGGTTTTTTTAATATGCATAAAACACTCAACATATGAAGATCTCATACATCAGTATATTAGCATAAAAACGTATTTTTAATATATTATTATCTTGGAAAATTATATAGAAATAACCACTTCTATAAGTCATCCATAATCTCGAAAAAGTTAGAATAAAATGCAGTTCTGAAAATCTAGACAAATTTATTTCTCGAATAATTCAAACCCTTAACCGGCTTTATGGTCAATTAATAAAAAAAAAATTAAAGACAGTTTTAAAATTAGAAGTAGGCCTTTCAAAACGAAACTCTGTGTGAGAAATAAAATTGACAACTATAATTAAATTTGTTCTGTAGACTTTTTGTTTATTTTCTCACATTTTTATTATCTTGCTTTTTAATTTTTTAGTTGTTTGGTGTTTGTTTCTTTGTTTCCTGGTTTTCTCCTATTGTAAATTCGTTTACCAAACTTTTTGTGCGTCCTAACCTTCATAATATTGACCCCGGCACATTAAAACTTGTTTTTTTTTTTTTTTTCTATTTACCTTTTTTACTCCCCTATCTTCATAAAGAAGAGCCTTCTGTTACTGATCCGTAAATGAAACAAGAGAGTTATCGTCGTTGTTTTTTGTTTTTATTATTTTTATTTTATATGTATATATGAGAGATAAATAGGCAGAAAGGTCTAGCGCCCATCGTTCTTTTTATAGAAAAACTACACCAGTATCCTAGTTGTAGCTTCTACACGTTTTAGTTTTTAACAAGAGTGGCACCGCTACTATCCATTGCAGACAGAAAAAACTAACTACTGCAATCCTAGAATTGCTATCGATAAACCTACACAAACACACCACTCCATGTAATATTTACATAAAGCAACTTTGATAGTGTTGTTGAAGAAATCGCTCAATGATTAAGAAGTGTTTTCACCAAGAGAAAGGCCCACATTGATCTTTGAGTTCTTGAATCTTCATATAATAATTATCACACCATTTAGATAAAAAAAAAAGTTTGATTTAAACAATAGAATAATTATTTCAACCAACTCTTAAAATTAAAATAATCCACATAGTGTGAGGCTCACAGTATTGTCTTAATCTTTAAAATGTCTGTGAAATGTCTGTTGTATTGATTCTCCATCATCACTCAAACGAGATCAACCGCTCTACTGCCATGTTTAACCAAATTCGTACAAGGGAAAGGAACCATGAGAATATCCATGATCTCTTAGTCCTCCAAGGTTTTGTTGTCTGGCTGCTTTGTTGTTTTTCTTTAATTTAAATTTGTTGCACTGTAAGTTAAAGAAAGGTTGTTAATAAAGTGCCTTTTTCGAGAAATGATAACATTCACTGTCTTAGATCAGAAACGTTCTACCACAATAAGTCGTTCCATCAATTCTAGCCGGTTTTGACGAAAATCCTTACAGTGTTTCAGTTTATTAGACCCCTCCTCTCCCCACCCGCCCCTTTTTGCCTCCCCCTCTTATCCTTTCCTGTGGTCTGAAATTAATCGTGAACGTTTTGACACCTTTCACCTTATTTTAGTTATGATAATAACCTTGCTTCAGCAGCCCAACAACGCTCAATGGTGACCCCTTCCACCCCCCCCCCCCCCTTTTTTTTGCACTGAATTTAAATACACGAACATATTTAAATCCCACGTTTCTTTTGTTTGTTGTTGTTTTTGTTTTGTTTTTTTTATTACTTTTACTGTTTTGTTTTGTCTTTTGCATTTCAAAACTTTTAAATCGGCAGGGGTGGTGCAGCATTCCTTAGCGCATTGTAATTTCCATTTAATTTACTTTATGATCCATAATTAGTTCCCTTCATTGTGGGAAATATTCTCCCTTTGTAATTTTTGCTTTGTTTTGTGTCTTCAATGAGTATAAAAAAAAACAGCTTAAACGAAACGAGCTCGAATTTTTTGTAAATTACAGCAGTTTGAACAAAAACAAGTAAATTAAAAATACCGAATTTTTTCATAACTTTACTGCAGCTTTTCTTATTTGATCCAAATAATTCCTACTTTAAACACTTTTGTACAAATGAAAGTTTGAATAGACCCATGATTGGTTGGGGGATTTTACTGTCTATTCAGAGACATAAATCTTATAGGCCTATCTTATTTGAATAATTATATATTGGGGGAAAAAACTTATTACATCTAAAAAAAATTTTAAAAAATACTTAAAGGAAAAAAGGAAAAAAATATATATGTTGTTTAGAAGATTGGAAAAAGTACATCACGTCTTGAAATAATAAATAGAATCAATTACGTGCAAAGGGGAATAAAGTCATGACTGAGCTAAATAAGTCACACATAGGAACAATGAGGCATCAAAACTCAATGTGGCGACTTGTGCCTGGAAAGTCAAAAACGCCTCATCTGATTATCCAGTAACATTAAACACGGCAAAAAAGTAAAATATAATATTAATTTATTGTTCGCAATAAAGGAGTAGCTTTCTGCTGGTATGAGGGCAAGGTAACAAAACTCTACATAAATAATAGTAGTAACAGAAATGCATGGATTGTGTTGGGGTGGTTTTGTCTTATTACACTAATAACGCTAATAATTTATTCTTATTTTTAAAAGATACACCTTAGACATAACTTTTACCGCCGCGCGGAAAGTGCATACATTTTATGTAAATTTAAAGTTGCAAAAAATACCGTTTAGCCTACTTTTAATAACACCGTTTTGCTTTCGTATTTAAAGAAATGAAATCTTATATCCCCCCCCCCCTAAAAAAAACACACTTTTGTAAATCAGTATCATTTGCCACAAATTAAAGCCAAAAGCTGTTAATCTTACAGACAGATATTGAAAGAGATCTACCTAGCCTAGCTGGGTAATTCTTCATGTATTTTTAATAGAAGGAGAATTAGAGTCGGTGCTTTGTATGAGCCGCAAGTTATCATTCGAATTGAGGCATATTCAAAAGCGAAATGCATCATTTACGCTTGTATAACTAAATCCCTGCTAATAAAGTAAGGGCGTTAAAGGCAATTCAATTAGAACATCTAAAACTCGTATAGGCCTGCCCCCCAGCTTTTAGTGGGGAAATAATCATTATGGAAAATACAATATTATATCTATATATCTAGATTTTTGCTTTTAAATAACAGTATCATTCTATTTAGTTCATTTCCTGGCACCGCATTAGATGTAGTCTAGAGTTTTGTGGCAATCACCTTTTTGAGCATCGTAGTTGCCAGCTTCTTTGAACTTGTGTTGTATTAAAACTTGGCAAACTACACAACTTCGGCGGAAAACGGAACACACCCCCAAGCGTTAACCACCAAGCTCTCTGATTGGCCAATAACTGCCTCGTGACCATACTACCGCACGCCACTTTCGCGCCATTCCTAAACCACGTGATCTTGGACGACACCACGTAGTTCCCCTGTTTGTTTGTTTCTTTCTTTGTTTTATTTTTATTGGGTTTTGGTGTTGTTTTTTAATTCGGCGTACTGATTTCATCTTGTTCAAAAGTCTATAATAAGCATGCTGCATTATGCCTAGCTCGTGGTTAATGTTATAATTCAATGTTGGTCGGTGGAAGATTTCTTTTCTTTTCTTGGGAAGCATGACACTCCTTAACTTGGTCTGCATTTTGCACGCGTTATCTATTTGCATAACTTTTTGAGTTTGTTGTGGGTTTTTTTATGGTTTATGCTGGTCCAAGTATCCATGTGAATATAAACCTAACCAGTAGTTTATGTTTAAGTTTAGTCAATTTAGTCTGGGAAACACTTCTGCTCTCACAACTGTTCATGGTTGTTTGCTTTCTTTTTTGTCACGCAAAAATTAGTTCATTTATTTATCCTCTTTTTGTTTTGCTTGTAATTATGTCGTTATAACGCCATTCAATATGAAACTCCTTCCTATACTTGTTATTTGTTTAACATACTCAATCTAACGTGAGATGTGTCCTTTACATTAATTGACAAACAATCGATATAGGCTAAAGATAAAATGTTATATTATTTTGTTTTCTATTATAAGTAATTTGATGGTTCAATGACAATAAGTATAAATGTATTAAACAGCAAAGAAAAACAATGAAGTAATTATAAAAATAAATTAAGTAAATTACCTTTAACTTCAGTGTTTTGTTTTGTTTTTATTTTTCTACTCTTTTTGTCTCACCTTATCAAAAGTGACAACGTTACTTTCACTCTACTTTCACTCCCTCCTTTTCCTCTTCCTCCTCCACTCCCTATCCCTCCTTCTCCTCCTCCTGCCTCTCCTCCTCCTCCCCTTCCTTCTCTTCCTTCTCTTTGTTCGGCCCTACCAATAACCCATATAAAATATCACTACTACTACTAATACTACTACTACTACCACTACTACTACTACTACTACTACTACT
>RQTK01000118.1:150249-209571 GCA_003991915.1 Elysia chlorotica | reverse complement strand
AGAAGAAGAAGAAGAAGAAGAAGAAGAAGAAGAAGAAGAAGAAGAAGAAGAAGAAGAAGAAGAAGAAGAAGAAGAAGAAGAAGAATGGTGATGGTGATTATGATATTTGACTATATAAAAAATCTTGCATTAAAAGACAACTACTAACAAATGTAAAGGACTTATAACATGCCTGCCTCATATGGTTGTCACTTAGGCGAAGACATACTTAGAACTTAAACTTGTATAATTATATAATGATTATACAAGTTAAGCAGTAAGTGCATTACATTTGCCTTTACAGTTAAGTATGGTTTCATCACTGGGGTAGCACAATGTTTTGGGGCAATGTTGAGATAATTAGAAAAGTGATGATTTTAGTAGATGCTTTAGCATTCCACATTTTTCTATTGTTTTCATTTCGTTTTTTATGATGATAAATCGGTTCATTGTAATTTTAACTTCTACGCGAGATAGATAGATGCGGAAAACACATTGTTATGCTGAAGTCAAAATGGTGTATATTTAGGATGCGTCATTCTGCTAGCCCAGTCACGGTGTTGTGACTTCTCCTCACATCTGCAGGGCCAGTTGTATCTTTAATTTGCAACCACAGGAGTCTGTGTATGTGGATACTGCACGAATTGAGTGCAATGTTAAAAAGTAGTTTCATTGCCATAAAAATGTTCTACATAATTGTATAAATAACAGCTAAGGCGTTTTGTTTTTATAGAAGATAAATGATTCACAGTCTAGGTTTCAGCGGGTTTTTCAACCAAACAATAGAATAATTATTTCAACCAACTCTTAAAATTAAAATAATCCACATAGTGTGAGGCTCACAGTATTGTCTTAATCTTTAAAATGTCTGTGAAATGTCTGTTGTATTGATTCTCCATCATCACTCAAACGAGATCAACCGCTCTACTGCCATGTTTAACCAAATTCGTACAAGGGAAAGGAACCATGAGAATATCCATGATCTCTTAGTCCTCCAAGGTTTTGTTGTCTGGCTGCTTTGTTGTTTTTCTTTAATTTAAATTTGTTGCACTGTAAGTTAAAGAAAGGTTGTTAATAAAGTGCCTTTTTCGAGAAATGATAACATTCACTGTCTTAGATCAGAAACGTTCTACCACAATAAGTCGTTCCATCAATTCTAGCCGGTTATGTGGGGAGTTTTAGCGAGAGATGAGGCGACATGGTTCTATGGTTATCAAGGAAAGAGGTTTGGGGGATAATCGAAGATGGGTGAGACAGACAGACACAGACAGAGTAGTAGGGTATTAAGCTGTCGGAAATTTGATTTCGAAAGTGAGGCTGATAAGAAATTGATACGAAGAGGGTCAGTGACAAAGGTAACACGGCACGGTTTTAAATGGTCTAGAAGGGTAGGAGTAGGCTATTGTAGAAAAGTTTGAAGAGCTCGAAATATGGGCAGTGGATGCAAACACATCCTATGTGCGAATTATTAGGAAGGGGTCTAGATAAGCAGGGGTAGGATGGTAACTTTTTCTTGTCAATTTGAAAGTGTGAACGAGTTTGTGTGTATGTGTGAGTGTGTTGGGAAAGAATAGAAAAAAAGGGGAAAGGGGGTGGTTGGGCAAGACACGCCAACCTCTTTACAATTAGTAATGTATCTGTGTGAGTCTAAGAGGTTTTTTTAGTTAGTAATTTAAAGACATGGGGACTTTTTGTTTCCTCTTTCTTTTTTCTGTTCGACGAAAATCTGCTTAGTATAATTTCTGATATACAATGTTGATATCCAATATAGTAGTAGTAGTAGTAGTAGTAGTAGTAGTAGTAGTAGTAGTAGTAGTAGTAGTAGTAGTAGTAGTAGTAGTAGTAGTAGTAGTAGTAGTAGTAGTAGTAGTAGTAGTAGTAGTAATAGTAGTATTTGCTGTTGTTGTTGCAAAATCAGGAGCAGCAATAGTAGTACCGTAAGCAGTGGTTGTGGTGGTAATGATGGTGGCGATTGTTGTTTAGTTATAGATGTTTTCAACAGCAACAGTAGAAAATTAGCCTTCAGAAGTAGTTTTGTTGATATTTATACATAAAGAGCGTTTTACGAAGTACAATATGCCTTTTTTTTTTTCTTTATCTTCGGAACTAATCTTTATTTTTGCTTTTGTTTCGTCAGCATCCGGTGACGTGGCAATCGTCTGCGGACGGAAGCAAATGGATCGGTCACATGATCCTCAAGAAAACGGTATTGGAATCAGGGGGAGAGAAGCGAGATTCTAGTGCAATTTTAGGTGAGTTCCCGGCTTGTAACAGCGTGCCAACCTTACTACAGAATAAGCGTATACGTACGACGCATTGGCTTTCACCTTTTTGCTTTAGTTTTTTTCCATTTGATGACTGTTTAGGTTGGCAGATGTGTTTCTATGTTCTTAAGATTGCAGAAGCCTAGGCCTGTATGCAATAGCAGTTTCAGCTAGAGGCGTGGTATTAGATGTAGCGGTTGAAAATCTACCTGTTAGGCCGAAATAACGTTTCATATGACAAATTCGCGCTGGTGTTTCGCTGTGTAGCTTGGTATAATGCCATTTAAGGTGAAAAATGCAACTGTGCTATAAGCGTGGACCATCGACTAAGGGCAGCCACTACTATTGGAAAGTACCCGTAGTCGTGGTTCCAGGTTTAGAGTACCATTGATCTTGCTAGCCCAGGATCGTATCACTGCATCTTAGCAAGATTTTAGAATTCTTAATTGTGCTATTGTATTGGATTGCCGAATGAGTTTTCGTAAGATTAATTGGTTTGGGAGTTTAGCAAAGCTAGTGATGAGAACGTGTCATGATTTGTTACTTTATCATTATTACCGAGAGGAGTGGAGAGAGGCAAAGAGAAAAAGAGCAATAATAAGCGATCTAGATAGAGAGAAGGAGAGCGATATAGATAGAGATAGATGTGGAAAAGTAAAGATAGATACAAGCAGAGAGAGGCAGGGAGCGGTAGAGAAAGAGAGATATACAGTCAGAGAAAAACAAAGATAGATAGTGAGAGAAAAACAAAGATAGATAGTGAAAGAAAACGAGAAACATTGATGGTCAGTTTAATAGAAAGCAGCTACTCAAAGATGGCTCATGTCCTTGATGTAGTCTATAGCTGCCGTTGTTGTTGGTGTGTGTGGAAAAGCTTTGTTTGTGTTATCTTCCTGGTTACGATGTTGTTATTGTTTATCTCGTTGTAGCTGTTGTTGTGGTTGTTGTTGGTACTGTTCATCCCATGTTTTGAAAAAGAGCAACTATTGCCTTTGAATAAGCAAATGTTCCATTTCCCTAAGCTACAAATTAATGTCTGGAATGAGCAATAATTGCCTTGGAATCGAGGCTTCTTTAATTTCAGGTCAAGACACAAAATTCACAGATATGCGCAAGTCGTCATCTTAGTTGCATAATGGGCTATCTAATTTGAAAAACATTAAAGATTTACAGAACTATAAAAAATTAGAATGGCCATTTTACATGTAAGGTGACGAAATCTCTAAACGCAATTATTAAAACTTTGTAGTTGCATAAGTTACTTTGCCTTTTACGTTTACTGTGCTGACTTGCCGTTAAAACAAACTGGTCTTTATGTTGAGAAGCTTCGCCTTTATAATTAGTGTTTCTTGTAAACCCATAAATATTGCAATTCTCACTAGAATTACGCTGATTAAGAAGCCACGTTTTAATGCAAATCATTTAACATATACATAGGCTGTTTTTAGAAAAAAAATTTAATACTAACGAATCTGATAAAATGTTTAACAACTATTGATTAACTTTGGCTGTTGTTTTGAAACGATATCTTTGTAATTGTGTATATTATAACAAAACTCTTAATGCTTTTGTGAGTTTAACTTTTGATTAAACACAACAAGGTCTATGTTTTGTGGAGAAAACTACTCATTTCATTTTTATTGTTTTCACCATCGCTTTCCATTCTGGCTATAGGACGATCAGAATCTCTAGGTACTTATTAGTGTTTTCTTTTTTTTTTCTGTCATCACTCCCTCCGTCTCATTTGTTCACCTTTTTCTTTACACGTTGTTTTATTGGATGTTCAGCATGCTATATTGCACGTCTGATTCTAGAAACATTCGCACAATCCGTTATTATATTTGTGGAGCACGTTTATACCAATTAGACTCTAGTAGACCCGAAATGTAACACAAAGAGGTCTACAGCAGCTGAAACAGAAACAGGAATAACAGAGATCCCTTCAGTAGGTATTATAGAGGCACGCAATTATAACAGAGAGATCAGAGACATATAATTATGATAAGAATAGCTACTCAGCGTTTTGTTTCCTCTCTGCAAGTTTATGTATGTTTTAACGTTTATTGCCCTTTGCGTCCGTATGGAGGCTTCGGTAATGACATAATAAAAACATGTGAAATAATATAAATCCATACTAAAAAAAAAAAATTTAAAATTATAATAATTAATATTATTATAATTATTATTATTGTTGTTATTATTATTATTATTATTATTTTCATTATTACTATTGTTGTTATTATTATAATTAATATTATTATAATTATTACTATTATTGTTATTATTATTATTTATTTTTTTTTTGATGGTGTTCTTGCAGAGAATTAATATATGTACAATCTTTGAGTCCATATTTATATCCTTGCGTTAGTTCTGTTATCAAATAGAGAAAAACAATTTTAATTGTGCTGTTGTTTTTTTTATAATTTTTAATTGCCCGTTGATAGTCGGAAAATGCGCATGTGAAGCAAAAGAGAAGGTAAAAATACAAGAACAAAATACTGAACCAACGGAGATGAGAATCTCAAGGGAGAGTGAAGAGTCCGATCACTGAGGTGGCAACCGTGAGCGAGCCCACCAAATACAACGAAGGCTGGACAGTTTGGTTACAGCAGCGATACTGAACAGGCAGCTCCAAACAGGAAGCATTCAAAGGGCAGCGACAATTAAGTAGTACAGCGCTTGGACTGGGTGCTTGACAGTGAAGGTCAATAAGACCAGACGGTTGCATTCACACAAATGCAATAAGCTTACTGCGTGCAAAGCAAATGTTTTGGGCAATAGTCGCACAATATCTATAACACCCATATTTACATTTTGTTTGATAGTTTAAAATTTCCTGCAGCCAAGCAGGAACCTTTGGTTCTACAAATTGTTCTGTAGCAATAACCATATAATAATATCTATAATAGTGTAATAATCCATAATTATAGTAATATCAATCTAGTTTACATGCACTTTTTTGGTACAATATTTTTGTCTTCTAAAATCTTACCTACTTTTTTTTAAATCCAGAAAGTTCAGCAACATTATGATATTTTATAACGGGTCATCTGAAGTCATATCTATGCAAAGTCCATCTGCAAAAGTATTATCAGTCTAGTATAGATAGCTGCCCAACTAGTTATAAAGCCCTCTCACTGTGTTTTTGCTCTTTTTCTTTGAATGATGAGATCAAGGTAAATTGTTTTTGTGTTTTATTTTTATTTTTTATCATGCTTAATGAATAAAAAATTATTATATTCACTGTATTTCTACAAAGATTCTTTTTCTCTTTTCCATTCTTTGCTTTATTATTTATCCAATGTACTTGCATCCACATTGGCCTCTGTCCTCTGTACATCTGTTACTAATGAGATGATTTTGCTCCACAGCTGAAACATGAAGATTGTCTGTGTTACCAGTCAGAACGGCGAGGAGAAAGGGCCGGCCATCAGCGGAGACCTGTTACAAGCTCGGCGCAAAGCTCTCAAAGAGTTGCAGGAGACTGCAACAGCGTAAGATTGAGCATTTCTGGTTGAATGTTGATACACACTGGTAGTTGTACATTATGGAGCTACAACAGCGTAAGATTGAGCATTTCTGGTTGAATGTTGATAGGCACTGGTAGTTGTACATTATGGAGCTACAACAGCGTAAGATTGAGCATTTCTGGTTGAATGTTGATACACACTGGTAGTTGTACATTATGGAGCTACAACAGCGTAAGATTGAGCATTTCTGGTTGAATGTTGATACACACTGGTAGTTGTACATTATGGAGCTACAACAGCGTAAGATTGAGCATTTCTGGTTGAATGTTGATACACACTGGTAGTTGTACATTATGGAGCTACAATTTTGTTTGTGTAAGAACTCGGTGATTAACCCTGTCCGTTTGACACCCCAGGGATCATTTTCATTAGTCTGAAAATACTGGGAATCGGAATATAGTAGTGAAATTTTCAGTATTCCTCAGAAGGTTCATTTTGACAAATGATAACACCAGAATCATAGCCAAGATCTTGCAGACCTGCCAACATTATGCTTTGTGCGTAATTTATTACACCAATGTCTGGCAAATTATGTCTTAAGAGCAGTCGTTGCCATATTACAGCAAGTTGAAAACAGTACAGTCTATAACATCAGTTTCTATATTACAGCAAGTTGAAAACAGTACAGTCTATAACATCAGTTTCTATATTACAGCAAGTTGAAAACAGTACAGTCTATAACATCAGTTTCTATATTACAGCAAGTTGAAAACAGTACAGTCTATAACATCAGTTTCTATATTACAGCAAGTTGAAAACAGTACAGTCTATAACATCAGTTTCTATATTACAGCAAGTTGAAAACAGTACAGTCCATAACATCAGTTTCTAGAGACTAGTTCCTAAATGGAGGCAGCAAGGCAGTGGATCTTTTTTTAAATGGAGGCAGTGAGGCAGCGGATCTTTTTTTAAATGGAGGCAGCGGATCTTTTTTTAAATGGAGGCAGTGAGGCAGTGGATCTTTTTTTAAATGGAGGCAGCGAGGCAGTGGATCTTTTTTTAAATGGAGGCAGTGAGGCAGTGGATCTTTTTTTAAATGGAGGCAGCGAGGCAGTGGATCTTTTTTTAAATGGAGGCAGTGAGGCAGTGGATCTTTTTTTAAATGGAGGCAGTGAGGCAGTGGATCTTTTTGTAAATGGAGGCAGTGGATCTTTTTTTAAATGGAGGCAGTGGATCTTTTTTTAAATGGAGGCAGCGAGGCAGTGGATCTTTTTTTAAATGGAGGCAGCTGGATCTTTTTTTAAATGGAGGCAGTGAGGCAGTGGATCTTTTTTTAAATGGAGGCAGCGAGGCAGTGGATCTTTTTTTAAATGGAGGCAGTGAGGCAGTGGATCTTTTTTTAAATGGAGGCAGCGAGGCAGTGGATCTTTTTTTAAATGGAGGCAGTGGATCTTTTTTTAAATGGAGGCAGTGGATCTTTTTTTAAATGGAGGCAGTGAGGCAGTGGATCTTTTTTTAAATGGAGGCAGTGAGGCAGTGGATCTTTTTTTAAATGGAGGCAGTGAGGCAGTGGATCTTTTTTTAAATGGAGGCAGTGAGGCAGGATCTTTTTTTAAATGGAGGCAGTGAGGCAGTGGATCTTTTTTTAAATGGAGGCAGTGGATCTTTTTGTAAATGGAGGCAGCGAGGCAGTGGATTTTTTTGTAAATGGAGGGAGTGAGGCAGATTTACCCACTTGTAGTGGGAAACCTTTCCATACTTTGGGTCCTGGCAAAGTATGAGAAAAAAGATGGATGTGTTTTATACACCAGTGATCATCTGCTGAAGTGCTTTTCTATATTGGTTCAAGAACTTTTGAAAGAAGGATTCAATAGTTGTGTTTCTGTAAATGACAAGTAAGAAAAATTTTCAAATTGTTATTTTTTTTTTTTTTGCGCTTGTTTGAGCATGAATTCTTTTATTGAAATAAACGTGTTTTTTTGTGCTGTTTTTTGTGAAGAGCATTTAAATATAGCTTGATACTGTTATATAAAGGAGCGGCCATAGTAATTTTACATAGGTTTTCTTTTTATTGGAGTTTCCACTAGTATCTCAAAGTGACCATTAATAGACAAGTGCAAGTTTTAAAAAGCTGATAACATTGTCAAGACCCACTATTACAATCTTGTTCTTCATCTGTTCCTCTTTACGTTCTTTTTTTTTAAATACACACACAGGTATTTGTTTGCTTCCTTTCTTTTCTTTCTGTTCACCAGTTTTTTTAATCTGCGCTTTCCTATTTTTGGGTTATATTCTCCAGTCCTTTTTTTTTTTACTATTCCTATTTTAACACACAGGGCAGGCAGTGAACTGGAAACGGTGCCCTTTCAAAAGTTGGACTTTGGCGAGACAGCAGTTCTGGACGTGTTCTACAACGCCGAGTTAGCGGTGGTGGACATGTCTCTGCCGCTGCAGCAGGCCCCGCTCTTCTACCACATCGGCATCAGGCAGTCGATGGGCATGAAGCACAACATCGTCACAGTCTTTGACCACGACCCCGAGATGGCCATGTCTTTAAAGGTCACTCTACAAACAAAGCTTTGTTTTATTTAAACTATTATTTATATTAAATCCATTAATTTTTACTTCAAATGCATTGTTTTATTCTAAATTATGATTTATGTTAAATTCATCATTATTTTAGCTGAAATGCAAATGAACATTTTCAAAAAAGAAGTTTACAGAGATGTGAATTTCAGCACATGTAGGACCTTGTTCTTCCACTATGTTTATCTCCTTGTGGCCTGCATTCTTTGCTCAGATGTCGTGCCAGTCTGGCACTTCCACTATGTTTATCTCCTTGTGGCCTGCATTCTGTGCTCAGATGTCGTGCCAGTCTGGCATCCTGTTCCTGCCCTATCAGATCGACGCCACGGGGCAGTGTGTGGTCAGCGACCCCGGCACGGCACGCATGTCGGAGCTCTGCGCCATCCACCCCGAGCACGTCGGCCTGGGCAAGAAGCTCAAGGCCATGATGGAGGACATGGATGAGGACAACATGTGAGTGCTAGGGTTGGGGATACGGCTACGTTTGTGAGTGCTAGGGTTGGGGATAGGGCTACGTTTGTGAGTGCTAGGGTTGGGGATAGGGCTACGTTTGTGAGTGCTAGGGTTGGGGATAGGGCTACGTTTGTGAGTGCTAGGGTTGGGGATAGGGCTACGTTTGTGAGTGCTAGGGTTGGGGATAGGGCTACGTTTGTGAGTGCTACGGTTGGGGATGGGGCTATTTTTGTGTTGTATTTCATACACAGCGTTGCTGCCTCACACTTTTAGTTTGCCTGTCAGAGCTGGCCCAGTTACCCTGACCCAGGTCACGCCGGGGTCAGAGGTCAGGCTACCTGTGCACTTAGCAGCGTACTGGCACTAGGCCTGTTACAGTTAAACAAAACTTTGAAATGTTGAAACAGTACACTGAAAGAATAATGAAATTGACTAATTACCTTTGCACCGTTTTTGTTTCCTCAAATACGGTATAGTTTTCTCAGACATACCAAGTAGATCAGTGGTGTGTTTCTATCTTTAGAAATTCAAAGTCATTAACTTTAAATTGCGATAACTTAAAAAATTATTGATAGATTTCAATAAAAGTTTTGCAAAAGTGAAGAGGAATGGAAAAAATGTTGCACTCACCAAAACATTTATTGGAGTCGTCGTCAGTTTATATTTTATACAGCAATATAATCCATTGTAATCCATGTTCAATGTATCCATCTTCAGCGCAACAGGTATACTCCAACAATTTGATGGAACAGCATTTTCAGTTGATCATTTTTTTTACTAAAGAAATAATATAACACCGCGTTGTGAGACATACATTCTCATTATAAGATTGGTTAGAAATAATAAATTATAAGTTTTTATCACAGTTTTAAAATGATAGTTGAGTTTTAGTTATTTGAAAAGTGGAGCGACGGGGCTGAAAGAATGTGTCTCGGTTTGTTTAGTTCATTTTATATGCCCCGTGCTCTGTGTTCAAGGGCAGCGATCATTTGATGGCTATTTTCTGTCCCCTGTTCCCCTACCAAGCCGAGTCCTAGCTTTTACTGTTTGATGTGTGGAATGCAGTGTTTTTCTAACAAGTGTTGTTTGGGTATGGTTTTACGTGGGAACATGCGTCTGTATGTGACCATGTAAGTGTCTATTGCTTTCTCTATGTCTGGAATTGAGTTTTGAGGGATGCTGTGTGTGTGAGATATAGCTTTGTGGACATCACTTAATGTTCTGTTGAGATTGTTGTAGATAATCTGAAGGGTACAAGCTACATCAACGAGCATGGGGTTGGTAGTGCATTGTTGGGTGCATGATGTGTCTACAGTTGCTTTTTGTGGTATAGGTGGTTTTAATGGTGTAGGTTGTGCAACAGGTATCATAGGTGGAGTTAATTGTGCTGGGCTGGGCTGTGTGGTGATAACTGGAGCACAAGGTGTTAGTCTGCTTCAACAGGGTTTGTTGTGTCTGTGGGGCTGCTGGTCGGTGATGCCTGGAGCACAATCTGCTTCAACAGGGTCTGTTGTGTCTGTGGGGCTGCTAGTATTCAAACTACAAGAACTCTGGTCTGGTAGAAAGCGCTGAGTTAGTTGCTGCAGCTGATCAATGATTGAAATGTTATTGATGGCTGTTGTGTTGAGTGTGTGTGAGTGGTGCAAAGGGGTGGCTATTTCGTGGCTTATTGTTGGCACAGGGTCTGCTATGATGTGATTGTCTGTAGTGTTGAATGTGTTGGTGCATGTATCTTCACTGTCTTCTGTGTCTGCTGGATCAGGGACTGTTGGTTCTGATAGTCTCAGTCCTGGTGAGATTATCTGTGGCAAAGACTTTGCAGAACAACCAAAGAGATAGTTGTTGTCTGTGTCTAATCACAGTGCAGAGCGGGATTATAGGAACACCACTTCTCTGTATGGGATTGGAAAGTTATAGGAACACCACTTCTCTTTATGGGATTGGAAAGTTATAGGAACACGACTTCTCTGTATGGGATTGAAAAGTCATAGGAACACCACTTCTCTGTATGGGATTGGAAAGTTATAGGAACACCACTTCTCTTTATGGGATTGGAAAGTTATAGGAACACGACTTCTCTGTATGGGATTGGAAAGTTATAGGAACACCACTTCTCTGTATGGGATTGGAAAGTTATAGGAACACCACTTCTCTGTATGGGATTGGAAAGTTTCCCTTGCTTTTTGCACTGCTGTGGCACTTTGTCTCTTTTTAATGTTTCTTATGGCAAAGTAACACTTGTTACACAGATAATGCGAGTGTGTGTCATCTTTGTCCTCGTCAACATTGGATCCGTAAATTAAGAGAATTGCACTCTTAGAGATATGCACAAGCGTGTTCTTGGGTTTTTTAGTTTCTGCTTTGGTGTTGAAAGCAATTCACCACATATTCTGCACACACTGTTTAAGCATTGTTTTAGGTTATTCAAGAGAATGTTCCATCGTTATTTCTTTATGAATGTTTCCTAAAAATTTTAAGAGAAATTTAGACAAAAATTATAAGCATTAAAAACGATGACTCCACAGATAAATAAAGTTCAGAAGAAAGATTTCTTAAGCTTCAACAATTTGAAAAGAAAAAAAAGGACATTAATTTTTGATAATTAAATTTTTTATATATTTAATTTTTCACAAATTAACTGAAAAAAAAACATTGTTACTCAAAATAAATTAATTTTTTAAATTTTCTTTCTGATCTGAAACTCACATTAATTAATTTTATCAAGATAAAAACACCAAATTTTCTCTATTATCCAGAAAAAATATTGTAAAATCGGGTCTGCTAACAAAATTACTCCTCGCAAATGAACATTTAGGGTAGAAATGTCTAGAAGGTGGAGGGGACATTTTTATCTACAACATTCCTGACTGGCCAGCCTCTGTGACCCCAGACAAGGTCAAGGTCATCTGTCAAAACTTGCATAACGTATGGGCTGAGCGGCCTGCAGGAGCCTAGACTAAAGTAGCGTGAGCAAACAAGAAAGTTGGCGCTGTGCATAAGGACAGATGAGATATCTTATGGCTGAGCCTAGACTAAAGTAGCGTGAGCAAACAAGAAACTTGGCGCTGTGCATAAGGACAGATGAGATATCTTATGGCTGAGCCTAGACTAAAGTAGCGTGAGCAAACAAGAAACTTGGCGCTGTGCATAAGGACAGATGAGATATCTTATGGCTGTTGGATCCATTCATTCATACCGCAAGTTAAATTTGGATAATATTGATCTGTTTCTGTGGTATATGTCTTAGAATTATTCCACTTAAATGTACTTTGTATGATTTGTAGAGCACACGCAAAGGAGAGATTTCTGAGTGATCTGAGGAAAACGCGGGAAACTTTCAAGGGGGAAGACCTGAAACAGGTAAGCTGCAGCTTCTCTGAATCAGATTGGGAAAGGAGTGCTAGCTAGGAAGATACACTAGACCACTTTCCATTCTTTGAATTTTAGACGTACAAAGTAACTGTCGTTTAAGAAAAATTGATCTTATGATTGCATGGAGGATTTTAATCATAAAAAATTAATTAATCAAAGTGAACAAGAGCCACAAAAATAGCATTGATGTGATGAAACCAGTGTCCAAAACTGGCAAACCAACCCAATTACACCAAGAATTGTAGGGTAATTCAAAGTCCAAATTTCACATTATTCTTTTTGGGGGAAAGACTAGAATTTTTCATATGGACAGCTGCTACAGAATGGTTGTGTAAAATTTACCATCTAAGTGCCTTTTTAGGGACGGAAACCAAAGCCACATTCTTGCAGCAATTAATGGTTGTCAACCTGTGCATGGTACACAGGTAGAGCAGTTAAATGTTGACGCATCGACACTTTCGACATAGTAGGAAACAAGTTTGATAGGATAGTTAAGTGTTGTGTTGACACACCGACATGTTTCGACATAGTAAGAAACAAGTTTGATAGAAATTTCAAGTGTTGTGTTGACACACTGACATGTTTCGACATAGTAGGAAACAAGTTTGATAGAAATTTCAAGTGTTGTGTTGACACCGACATGTTTCGACATAGTAGGAAACAAGTTTGATAGGATAGTTAAGTGTTGTGTTGACACACTGACATGTTGTCACATGGTAAGAAACAAGTTTGGTAGGAATTTCAAGTGTTGTGTTGACGCATCGACACTTTCGACATGGTAAGAAACAAGTTTGATAGGATAGTTAAGTGTTGACACACTGACATGTTTCGACATGGTAAGAAACAAGTTTGATAGGATAGTTAAGTGTTGACACACTGACATGTTTCGACATGGTAAAAAACAAGTTTGATAGGATAGTTAAGTGTTGACACACTGACATGTTTCGACATGGTAAAAAACAAGTTTGATAGGAATTTTAGGATAGTTAATAGTTGTGTTGACACACTGACATGTTGCGACATGGTAAAAAACAAGTTTGATAGGATAGTTAAGTGTTGACACACTGACATGTTTCGACATGGTAAAAAACAAGTTTGATAGGATAGTTAAGTGTTGACACACTGACATGTTTCGACATGGTAAAAAACAAGTTTGATAGGATAGTTAAGTGTTGACACACTGACATGTTTCGACATGGTAAAAAACAAGTTTGATAGGATAGTTAAGTGTTGACACACTGACATGTTTCGACATGGTAAAAAACAAGTTTGATAGGATAGTTAAGTGTTGACACACTGACATGTTTCGACATGGTAAAAAACAAGTTTGATAGGATAGTTAAGTGTTGACACACTGACATGTTTCGACATGCTGTTTTTTCAATGTGAGTTTGTTGTTGACTTGCTTTTGTGTCAATGTGTGTCATTTGTTGACATGCTGTTTTTTCAATGTGAGTTTGTTGTTGACTTGCTTTTGTGTCAATGTGTGTGTGTTGTTTACTTACTGTTTTTTCAATGTGAGTTTGTTGTTTACTCGCTGTTTTTTCAATGTGAGTTTGTTGCTGACTTGCTGTTGTGTCAATGTGTGTGTGTGTGTGTGTTGTTGTTGTTGACTTGCTGTTGTGTCAATGTGTGTTTCTTGTTTACTTGCTGCTGTTTCAATGTGCGTAGGTTGTTTACTTTTTGATGTGTCAATGTTTGTTGTGTCAATGCGTGTGTGTATTGTTAACTTACTGTTGTGTCAATGTGTGTTGTTAACTTGCTATTGTGTCAATGTGTGTGAGTGTGTGTGTGTGTGTTTTACTTGCCTTTGTGTCAATGTGTGCGTGTGTGTTGTTGACTTCATGTTGTGTCAATATGTGTGTGCCTTTGACTTTCCGTTGTGTCAATGTGTGTTTGTTGTTGATTTGTGTTGCGCCCAAGCTCTAAAAAAATCCATTGTGTCAATGTGTGTGTGTGTTTTTGACTTTTTTCTGAAGGCCCTGCTTGGGATGCGCACACGCCTGGACGACCCGCAGCTCCTCACGGTGGACACAGTCCTCAACATGCTCATATCTTTCAGAGAAGTTCAGGTGAGCACATCCTCAACATGCTCATATCTTTCAGAGAAGTTCAGGTGAGCACATCCTCAACATGCTCATATCTTTCAGAGAAGTTCAGGTGAGCACATCCTCAACATGCTCATATCTTTCAGAGAAGTTCAGGTGAGCACATCCTCAACATGCTCATATCTTTCAGAGAAGTTCAGGTGAGCACATGTTCAACATGCTCATATCTTTCAGAGAAGTTCAGGTGAGCACATGTTCAACATGCTCATATCTTTCAGAGAAGTTCAGGTGAGCACATCCTCAACATGCTCATATCTTTCAGAGAAGTTCAGGTGAGCACATCCTCAACATGCTCATATCTTTCAGAGAAGTTCAGGTGAGCACATGTTCAACATGCTCATATCTTTCAGAGAAGTTCAGGTGAGCACATGTTCAACATGCTCATATCTTTCAGAGAAGTTCAGGTGAGCACATGTTCAACATGCTCATATCTTTCAGAGAAGTTCAGGTGAGCACATGTTCAACATGCTCATATCTTTCAGAGAAGTTCAGGTGAGCTTAAATTTGTTTTGCTTTTTGTGTAAAACTCACCAAAAGTGCTTTGTAGTTTTGTTCAAATATTTCATAATAATCATACTCCTGGAGACTGGGGGAAAATTTCATTCGACTATCATCGGCAGAAACCTTTGAATTCTTTGTTATAGGCTACATTGTGTTTGCATTGAAAGTTTGCTACATTACAATGCGAATAGATTGTGAGATAGAAGTTTGTCTGCTGTTGTTAACTTTTCCAAGTTATTCTCTTATCCTTGGAAGCCACACTAGAGAAGAGATTGTGTATCAACAGCCACATGGATTATTATAGAAAAGGCTAAGAAGATTCAATGATAGCGACGAAGTAAGGTAAACGTTACTAAGCTAAAACTAATGTTATTAATGTCCTACCTGTGCACACATTAGCTGTTTTAGGAATCCAATTTGTTGAATGTGTTCCAGGATTACAAATCAATGGTGAAGCTCGTAGAAGACGTAAGCCATTTCCCTTTCATCAAGCTGGAGAGTAACCAGGGCATCCAGAACTTGTACGCCTTTGCATTAAACAGGTACGCTCATTATCTGCACCATAGTTCACTTGATACGCTCATTATGTGCACCATAGTTTACTTGATACGCTCATTATCTGCACCATAGTTCACTTGATACGCTCATTATGTGCACCATAGTTCACTTGATACGCTCATTATCTGCACCATAGTTCACTTGATACGCTCATTATCTGCACCATAGTTCACTTGATACGCTCATTATGTGCACCATAGTTCACTTGATACGCTCATTATGTGCACCATAGTTCACTTGATACGCTCATTATGTGCACCATAGTTCACTTGATACGCTCATTATGTGCACCATAGTTCACTTGATACGCTCATTATGTGCACCATAGTTCACTTGATACGCTCATTATGTGCACCATAGTTCACTTGATACGCTCATTATGTGCACCATAGTTCACTTGATACGCTCATTATGTGCACCATAGTTCACTTGATACGCTCATTATGTGCACCATAGTTCACTTGATACGCTCATTATGTGCACCATAGTTCACTTGATACGCTCATTATGTGCATCATAGTTCACTTGATACGCTCATTATGTGCACTATAGTTCACTTGATACGCTCATTATGTGCATCATAGTTCACTTGATACGCTCATTATGTGCATCATAGTTCACTTGATACGCTCATTATGTGCACTATAGTTCACTTGATACGCTCATTATGTGCACCATAGTTCACTTAAACAGATACTCTTATTGCTTGCGCCACCGTCCACTTGAACAGGTACACTCTTTATCTGCACTATAGTTCATTTAGTGACGGCATAACAACAGTGCCCACTGCTTATGGTTCATTTGGTCTTCATCTTATCTTATCAACAACACTCCGTCTCCGTTTTCTTATTTATCCAAACCAGTGTTTTAAAAACCAGCAGATTGGCCACCGTCAAAGTAAGCTTGTCTCAAACGGCTGAAACATGTTACTTTGTCCCGTAAAGAGTTCTAAAATTATGGACACTTTGAAAATAGTTTGTAAAAAGCAGAAAAGTTGCCAAACTTGAAGTTTCAGCTGGACCGAAAGAAGAAGGATAAAAACCAATTACTTCTGACTAGTGCAAACAACTTTAAAAAGCAAAATTCACCTCTGACATCCATATTAATTTAAGTTCCACGTTGCTGTTGTTTAAATGGTGTTCATAATTTATATGTCTATACAACTTATTTGTGTTTTTTCCTGTAGAAATGGGAACAGACAGAGAGCCCTTGATGTCATTTTAAAGGTAAATATTTGAAACATTTCTCCCTTGCTTGTCTAATATAATTCATGTAGCCAGTAACCCGAGTCTAATAAATGTTGTAATCCAACTGAAGATAATTTAGATTAAAATACATGGGTGTAAATTTTCCTATCATGTCTAGGAGTGAGAAGTAAGTTAGTAAGTCTTTAACCTGCTTTCAGATTCATTATCATTGCATTTTTTTTTACTTTTTATAATCATGTTGTTAACAGTAATTTTTATCATTATTAATAATAATATTGTTAACAGTCATTTTTATCATTAATAATAATTATTTTGTTAATAGTAGATTTTATTGTTAATAATGATCATGTTGTTAACTGTCAGTTGTTTTATTCGTAATAATTATATTGTGAACAGGCGATCAACAAATCTGAAACTCAAGTTCCTGACATGATTTGCTTGTGTGGGAGAATCTATAAAGACAAATTTGTCGACTCGGATTATACTGACCAAGATGCTTTACACAACGCCATCAGCTGGTAAGTTGTCTGTCCATTGACATGGCGTAGCAAGGTGCTTTACACAACGCCATCTGCTGGTACGAGGGGTGTTCATTATGTCCTAAGCTTGACCTTGAAGCAGTTATACTAGAGTAAAGAAATTTTGTGGGTAGCTAGATCATCTATGTTGAACACGGCATGCAAAACTTACGGAAAATCGGAATTTTTTTTCTGTACCTTTTAGCGCATCAAGTAAAACAACCCCTAGGAAGTTGTCATTTGTTGTTTACAAATTGTCTGCCATGGAGGCCGTTGAATATCGCTCTGTCATCAAATTCCTTCACTTAAAAGGACAAACCCCCACGGAAATTCATCAACAGATGGTAGAAGTTTATGCTGAAAAGTGCCCTAACTACAGTACGGTGACTCATTGGGTGAGAAAGTTCAAATCTGGCTTTTTGTCAGTGATGGATGAACCTCGCGAAGGCCGACCAACATCTGTTGTGACTGAGAAAAACGTGTCCACTGTGGAGGGACTAGTAAAGCAGGACAGTCGAATAACAGTCAAACAGTTAGCACGTGAAACCAGGATCAACGTAAGTTCAGTTGAAAAGATTTTTCATGATCACCTCAATCTGAACAAGGTCTTAGCTCGATGGGTACCAAGGTTATTGACCGATGATCAGAAGAAAGAGAGGGCTGATTGTTGCAAACATCTTCTTCGGTTAGAAGCAAATGACGACTTGTTCTTTCAGAAAATTGTAACCATGGATGAGACTTGGATCTATCAATTCGATCCAGAGCCGAAAAACGCGTCTATGCAATGGAAAAGACCCTCATCGCCCCCACCAAAGAAAGCAAAGGTCACACAATCAAGTGGCAAGGTCATGCTGTCTTGTTTCTGGGACTGTGAGGGCATCATAATGACTGACTACATGGAAAAGGGGAAAACAATCACTGGAGAGTATTATTCAGGGTTGCTAAAAAGACTGAGATCTGAATTAGTAAGAAGAAGACGGGGAAAGCTTCGAAACGGAGTCCTGCTTTTGCATGATAACGCACCTGCTCATCGAGCACGACAAGCCGTTGAGACAGCTGATCAGTGTGGCTATGAAATTCTTCCCCATCCACCATATTCACCGGATTTAGCTCCATCAGACTTCTGTCTGTTCCCAAACCTTAAGAAATCCATAAAAGGGCGCCGTTTTGAAGACATTGAAGATGCGATTTCTGCTGTGGAAGAGTGGTTTCAAGCGCAAAATGACACGTTTTACTCTCAAGGACGTTTGAAGGTCAAGGACAGGTGGCTGAAAAATATCACAAACACACAAGATGTATTATGTTGCTAGCCCATGTGCGACTGTGATTGCTTCAAACGTCGAGTGAGTTTCTTGTCGGCTCCACAGAAAGGCGGTGACCCCATCATCCGAAACCTGGAGGACAAGTCGCCGCTAGACCTGGCTGCGCAGTACGACCGCATGGACATCGTCACGCAGCTGGTGACCTCTCACCCCGAGCTCCTGACGCAGCGGTCCATACAGAACACGCCCCTCCACCTCGCGTCCAGGCTGGGACACAGAGCTGTGGTCCGCTACCTGCTCGACTCGGGCTTCCCCATAGACGCAAAGGTAACAGAAGCAGCTTGCCTAGTGGGCTTTTCTCTTTACTATTGTGTGTGTGTGTGTGTGCTTATATAACAAAACCATGTAAGATTCAACTCACTCAAAGACATAAAAAAAATCACCAAGCTTGCAGAGGATGAAGGCATTGACAGGATCTGATAATGATAATTCAGAGTGTATAAGAATATTATCTTTTGCAAATATTATAATTTCGTACTATTTACATGTAGCCCAGCCCTGCTCATACTCTGCTCTTGCGTTATCTTATTAAAGTCTATGACCAGCCTCTGTCTTCAGGAAAAACCAACTGCAGAGTTGAATTAAACTTTGGATTTTGTCGAAACATTTTTTTTTTCATTAACTATTTAAAAAATAAGTGTTGTGCAACTATCCAGAGAGTGTGACGGCAAATCATGATCAACTAATTCTTGATCTATGTCTGCGAGTGTGATTTTTAAATCATTAACCAGCTGTTGTTTGATGGCATGCCTTACCCTATATTGCATTTGCATGAAACCTTTGCTTCTCTCACAGACTGACAAAGGAACGGCCCTGCATGAGTGGAAGAGTGGTTTCAAGCGCAAAATGACACGTTTTACTCTCAAGGACGTTTGAAGGTCAAGGACAGGTGGCAGAAATGTGTAACTATGCAGGGTGACTATGTAGAGAAATAAATGTAAGTGTGCCAAATTTTAAGTCTCTGGGTTTATTCCTTCATTGTCATGCTAAGAACATAGTGAACACCCCTCGTAAGTTGTCTGTCCATTGACATGGCATAGCAAGATGCTTTACACAACGCCATCAGCTGGTGAGTTGTCTGTCCATTGACATGGCGTAGCGGCTGTTTTACACAATGCCTTCAGCTGGTAAGTTGTCTGTCCATTGACATGGCGTAGCGGCTGTTTTACACAACGCCATCAGCTGGTAAGTTGTCTGTCTCTGCAAGTAGAGTTATATCATATCAGACAAATGTATCCTCCTGTTTGTGAGCATAGTTCGAATTACACATTGTTGTGTAGCATTTATTGTGGGAAACATTTGTTTTTTTTTTAAAAGCAAAAATTAATTATGAAATTATGAATTAAAGATATGTTTAGCCTGTAATTAAATCTCTCTACCTTTTTCTAAGGTACCGAAAAGGATTTGAAGTGCAACCCAATGAATATGCAGGAATCAATCTGGCAACGCTGTTGGTCATCTCTGGCAAAGACTTTGCTTCATGCTCTGAACTGCAAAGAATTGGTGAGATGTGACTCATTAACATGGTTATATTTATGTTGAACGGTTGAAGCTTTTTGATCTTTTTATAAAAAATCAGAAACAATGTCTGCCATCTATTTACTTATCACCTGGCAAGTTCTTGAAAAAAATGATCCGATCTGATCGTCTTGTTTATTTTTAGGCATCACACTAAACAACCTGATCGTCTTGTTTATTTTTAGGCATCACACTAAACAACCTGATCGTCTTGTTTATTTTTAGGCATCACACTAAACAACCTCATCGGCAAGAAAGGAAGTCTGTCCTCCCTGACCAACTACTGGGACGTGGCCACTTTCTTCGAGATCAGCGTGCTCGCCGAAGATTTCAGCAAGGCCGTGCAAGCGGCGGACTGTATGTACAGACTGGAACCGCCTGAATGGTACGGTCAACCACAGTCTCAATATTAAGCCTTTGCCAATCTCCAGTAAACAAGGGTGTAACAGAACTGAATGGTACGGTCAACCATAGCCTCAATATTAAGCCTTTGCCAATCTCCAGTAAACAAGGGTGTAACAGAACTGAATGGTACGGTCAACCATAGCCTCAATATTAAGCCTTTGCCAATCTCCAGTAAACAAGGGTGTAACAGAACTGAATGGTACGGTCAACCATAGCCTCAATATTAAGCCTTTGCCAATCTCCAGTAAACAAGGGTGTAACAGAACTGAATGGTACGGTCAACCATAGCCTCAATATTAAGCCTTTGCCAATCTCCAGTAAACAAGGGTGTAACAGAACTGAATGGTACGGTCAACCATAGCCTCAATATTAAGCCTTTGCCAATCTCCAGTAAACAAGGGTGTAACAGAACTGAATGGTACGGTCAACCATAGCCTCAATATTAAGCCTTTGCCAATCTCCAGTAAACAAGGGTGTAACAGAACTAGCCATGACTACTTGAGCATGACTTATTCTTGCTTCTTAACCCACAGGCAGGAATAGACTATATATCTTCAGCTCTATTTTTTCTTCAATATTTGGCACAAAAATGATTTGCTACTGTAAAGCGTTGATGCTTTTGTAAAGATGGACATCAAACCATAAGTTCTGTTGTTAATCTGCAATTTTGTTCCTTACATTTCAGGTACTTAAAATCTACAGTGGGCAACATTGCTCTCATCAGCAGATTTAAGAAAAGCAAAAATAAAGATGTCACAAGTAAAGACAGTCAGGTACAAGAATGTATTGATTTGAAGTTCTAAATTGAAACAAAGTATTTTGGAGAAGGAAAGCGAAACAAAAAATATTTACAAGTTGTGCATTTATACCAAAACATATAATTTATGAAAATTTTATTTTTAGATACTTCTTTTGGTTTTGTAATTTATTTCATATTGAATCAGTTATTTAGCTAGTTCAGAAAAATGTGTGTTTGGTCCGCAATTTATTATCTTCAGTTTTAATGTATAGATAATGATGGTAAATATTGCCAATATTGCAGTCAAATTATATCTTTCTTTTCTTCATTGGCTTCCATATTTCCGTAGCTTTTCAGTTTTTGGATGGATTTTTTCATTGAAGTGACAAAGACTGTCTCGGAGCTCACAAGCAGCCAGTTTCCAGTAAGTTTTAAACAAACTATTTAATACAATGACAATTACAATTGGATTTAACGTATATTGATAGTCAACTTTTTTTTTTTATACTAACGTCTGGTCAAATGTGGAAGTTTTCGGAACATGGTCATGACATTCCCAAATGTTCTTCTATGCAGATGTGGCAGATGTGGCAGATGTGGCAGATGGACTGCTCAACGGCTTTTGTTTGAGGAAGCTGCCAGGCAGCAAGTGCATTTTGTGTATTATGGAGGGGGAAAAAACTCCTAAAGGGTATCCCGTAGAGACATTATACAACAAATTTTGCAACGTTGCCCTCTGCAAACGAGAATGCTTCGGGGGATATATCATGACATGGGAATTTTCATGAATGATAATTCCCGATGACATCTACATTTTCCATAATGTAGATATACTTTTGTATCAAACTTATAAAGGATGTATAAAGGTTAAAGGCAAGTCCATTGAGCAGATTGACCAGTTTGTATATTTGGGCCAGTTAATAACAACAGATGGTAGGTCTGATTCAGAAATAAAGAGACGCATCACCATCTCCAAAAATGCCTTCTCAAAATACTCACAAATACTGACCAACAAAAGAGTGAGTTTGCCAACCAGACTGAGAACAATGAAATGTTTTGTGTGGTCACCGTTCGTATATGCAAGTGAAACATGGACATTAAATAAGTCTATAGAGAAGAGAATAGATGCATTGGAAATGTGGATGTATAGGAGAATGATTCAATGAACAGAATTTCTTGGAAAGATAAGGTGACAAATAAGGAGGTCTTGGATAAAGTTGGCATGCAGAAACCAGAACTGCTGCAACTAATCCAAAGAAGAAAACTGGCATACTATGGCCATATAAGAAGACACTGTAGCATCCAGAAAAGAGTTGTGGAAGGCAAGGTTGAAGGGAAGCGTGGTAGAGGAAGGAAGAGGCAGTCGTGGCTTGCCAACATACAGGAGACATCCCAGTTACGACTGAGTGTAGCCTGTGAAGCAGCCTTGGACCGTGAAAGATGGCGCCGAATGACAGCCCACCTCAGAGACGGGACGGCACAGCGATAGATGGATAGATCAAGTTTTAATTCTTTCATCGGTGTTTCCACCTTTTTTTAATTTTAATTTTAATTTCAAAAGAGTTTTTTTTCAATGAATTCAAAGTGGATATTGTGTGGCTGTGTTAGATCTCTGGTGCTTTGTCTGCTATTTCTCCTCCTTTGAATTTCTCCCACTAGTTTTGTTGTCATTATGTGCCTAAAAAATTTAAAAACTACACAGCGATGAATCGCTCACTTAAGTTTGTGAGCAGCGAGCTCTAAGCCCGTAAATCTTGCAGCCTTATCTGACAGTTTGTGAGCAGCGAGCTCTAAGCACGTAAATCTTGCAGCCTTATCTGACAGTTTGTGAGCAGCGAGCTCTAAGCACGTAAATCTTGCAGCCTTATCTGACAGTTTGTGAGCAGCGAGCTCTAAGCACGTAAATCTTGCAGCCTTATCTGACAGTTTGTGAGCAGCGAGCTCTAAGCACGTAAATCTTGCAGCCTTATCTGACAGTTTGTGAGCAGCGAGCTCTAAGCACGTAAATCTTGCAGCCTTATCTGACAGTTTGTGAGCAGCGAGCTCTAAGCACGTAAATCTTGCAGCCTTATCTGACAGTTTGTGAGCAGCGAGCTCTAAGCACGTAAATCTTGCAGCCTTATCTGACAGTTTGTGAGCAGCGAGCTCTAAGCACGTAAATCTTGCAGCCTTATCTGACAGTTTGTGAGCAGCGAGCTCTAAGCACGTAAATCTTGCAGCCTTATCTGACAGCTCACCACGGGCGGACGGACGGACACCGTCTCTGGTCAGAAATTTTACCTGCGCTGTAGGAAAAGGCACGCGGACGGAATGCGTGGAATGCGATTGATACCCTTTTTTAAACAGAAAATCACACTACTTGCAATAGAATAATCTTTTTTTGAAGGATATATTTAAAAAGACAAGCAAATGTGCATCATTCTGTTCGAAGAAAGTGGAAAAATACATACACTCTGATCTAAAAATTTAAGTTTAAAATGACTCATTTTGTGACAAAATGTTAATTTTAATGCAGTTGTTTCAATCTTCTAAAGCATTAGAGTCTCTGACTTTTGTTCAGAGGCATCCGTTGTAGAGTCTCTGACTTTTGTTCAGAGGCATCCGTTGTAGAGTCTCTGACTTTTGTTCAGAGGCATCCGTTGTAGAGTCTCTGACTTTTGTTCAGAGGCATCCGTTGTAGAGTCTCTGACTTTTGTTCAGAGGCATCCGTTGTAGAGTCTCTGACTTTTGTTCAGAGGCATCCGTTGTAGAGTCTCTGACTTTTGTTCAGAGGCATCCGTTGTAGAGTCTCTGACTTTTGTTCAGAGGCATCCGTTGTAGAGTCTCTGACTTTTGTTCAGAGGCATCCGTTGTAGAGTCTCTGACTTTTGTTCAGAGGCATCCGTTGTAGAGTCTCTGACTTTTGTTCAGAGGCATCCGTTGTAGAGTCTCTGACTTTTGTTCAGAGGCATCCGTTGTAGAGTCTCTGACTTTTGTTCAGAGGCATCCGTTGTAGAGTCTCTGACTTTTGTTCAGAGGCATCCGTTGTAGAGTCTCTGACTTTTGTTCAGAGGCATCCGTTGTAGAGTCTCTGACTTTTGTTCAGAGGCATCCGTTGTAGAGTCTCTGACTTTTGTTCAGAGGCATCCGTTGTAGAGTCTCTGACTTTTGTTCAGAGGCATCCGTTGTAGAGTCTCTGACTTTTGTTCAGAGGCATCCGTTGTAGAGTCTCTGACTTTTGTTCAGAGGCATCCGTTGTAGAGTCTCTGACTTTTGTTCAGAGGCATCCGTTGTAGAGTCTCTGACTTTTGTTCAGAGGCATCCGTTGTAGAGTCTCTGACTTTTGTTCAGAGGCATCCGTTGTAGAGTCTCTGACTTTTGTTCAGAGGCATCCGTTGTAGAGTCTCTGACTTTTGTTCAGAGGCATCCGTTGTAGAGTCTCTGACTTTTGTTCAGAGGCATCCGTTGTAGAGTCTCTGACTTTTGTTCAGAGGCATCCGTTGTAGAGTCTCTGACTTTTGTTCAGAGGCATCCGTTGTAGAGTCTCTGACTTTTGTTCAGAGGCATCCGTTGTAGAGTCTCTGACTTTTGTTCAGAGGCATCCGTTGTAGAGTCTCTGACTTTTGTTCAGAGGCATCCGTTGTAGAGTCTCTGACTTTTGTTCAGAGGCATCCGTTGTAGAGTCTCTGACTTTTGTTCAGAGGCATCCGTTGTAGAGTCTCTGACTTTTGTTCAGAGGCATCCGTTGTAGAGTCTCTGACTTTTGTTCAGAGGCATCCGTTGTAGAGTCTCTGACTTTTGTTCAGAGGCATCCGTTGTAGAGTCTCTGACTTTTGTTCAGAGGCATCCGTTGTAGAGTCTCTGACTTTTGTTCAGAGGCATCCGTTGTAGAGTCTCTGACTTTTGTTCAGAGGCATCCGTTGTAGAGTCTCTGACTTTTGTTCAGAGGCATCCGTTGTAGAGTCTCTGACTTTTGTTCAGAGGCATCCGTTGTAGAGTCTCTGACTTTTGTTCAGAGGCATCCGTTGTAGAGTCTCTGACTTTTGTTCAGAGGCATCCGTTGTAGAGTCTCTGACTTTTGTTCAGAGGCATCCGTTGTAGAGTCTCTGACTTTTGTTCAGAGGCATCCGTTGTAGAGTCTCTGACTTTTGTTCAGAGGCATCCGTTGTAGAGTCTCTGACTTTTGTTCAGAGGCATCCGTTGTAGAGTCTCTGACTTTTGTTCAGAGGCATCCGTTGTAGAGTCTCTGACTTTTGTTCAGAGGCATCCGTTGTAGAGTCTCTGACTTTTGTTCAGAGGCATCCGTTGTAGAGTCTCTGACTTTTGTTCAGAGGCATCCGTTGTAGAGTCTCTGACTTTTGTTCAGAGGCATCCGTTGTAGAGTCTCTGACTTTTGTTCAGAGGCATCCGTTGTAGAGTCTCTGACTTTTGTTCAGAGGCATCCGTTGTAGAGTCTCTGACTTTTGTTCAGAGGCATCCGTTGTAGAGTCTCTGACTTTTGTTCAGAGGCATCCGTTGTAGAGTCTCTGACTTTTGTTCAGAGGCATCCGTTGTAGAGTCTCTGACTTTTGTTCAGAGGCATCCGTTGTAGAGTCTCTGACTTTTGTTCAGAGGCATCCGTTGTAGAGTCTCTGACTTTTGTTCAGAGGCATCCGTTGTAGAGTCTCTGACTTTTGTTCAGAGGCATCCGTTGTAGAGTCTCTGACTTTTGTTCAGAGGCACCCGTTGTAGAGTCTCTGACTTTTGTTCAGAGGCACCCGTTGTAGAGTCTCTGACTTTTGTTCAGAGGCACCCATTGTAGAGTCTCTGACTTTTGTTCAGAGGCACCCATTGTAGAGTCTCTGACTTTTGTTCAGAGGCACCCATTGTAGAGTCTCTGACTTTTGTTCAGAGGCACCCGTTGTAGAGTCTCTGACTTTTGTTCAGAGGCACCCGTTGTAGAGTCTCTGAACTCCAAAATGATGTACACAAACCAGGGTGCTATTTGTTGCCAGGAAGCTGCACCCTAGAAACATGATGACTGTCACAGAATGGCTATCTAAAAGAGTTAAAGTTCGGCCATTGAGGCATAAATCCACTAATCCAGAGTTCAATTTACAAACCATAGATTTATTAGGCTCTCTATGGTTAACTGTATATTTTTCCTTTGGCTCTCAATGACAGATACCGTTATAACAGTGTTTGTAAAAAAAAAGAAAGTCTCCTGTCTTATACATGTACCTTACGGTATCCAAGATTTTTTTCTGCTTTAAATCTTTCTTTTTAGAAAAAAAAAAAGTTTCACAATTTGTGCACCCATGAACCCGTTTTAATTTGCAATTTACCGCTAGTGGGTTTTTTTAATTAGTTTTACAAAATTAATTCGTTACACTCCTCCAAACCTCATATGATCATCCCTAGTTATAACCATCAAGATAATACATTTCAAATTTTCTCTTTATATCTTTGTAAAATGCAGTGATATTTTGTTAAGGAGACAACATATTCAATTTATGACTGATAGATGGATGAAAGTATTTTAAAAATGCCACAAATAGAACCCATGAATTAAATATTATCGCCTTTACACCTCAACCCGAAACAAGAAACTGGCATTAAGATTTTTTTTTCTTATTTGCATGGTTACTATAACATTGTCCTGATTTCTCTCATTATTGGTTTAAACATCTAAAGGTTCTTTGGTTCTTTGGAAGCTCTATGGTTTCTTAACCCAGAGGATAGTGTGCCTATGGCTTGGCATGCTCGGCATGCTCGGCACTGACAACTAATTTATTGATTTGGGCATTAGCCTGTGTGTTATTGCTATCAATATCCGTTGCCCATGGCAGCCAAATATTTTGTTTTTATCAGTGGCATTAGACTTTATAATAGATGTAATAATTACATCACTTAACAAGATTGATGTGTGTCATATATTTGTAAAAAGCAGGTAAAAAAGTTCATTATTTCCCTTCGATTGTACAGGTTTTGATTTTGGAGCCTAACAGAGAATTCATCCCAAGCTTTATTCAAGTAAACACAGAAATACAAGAAAAGGTAACAACTTTTTTTTTAATGTTGCACCTTTACTGTTGTTCAGCTTTAGTTCTCCAAATTTGAATATTAATATAAAGATTCTGCTATTGTTTATCTAGAAGACAGTAGATATATACTACATGTATTTACTATTTGATCTGAAGAGCAAATTTCGGTCTAATCTCTCTATTCCTGATCCATTTTTCAACGCTTTTCCATCTTTCTCTGCTCAATGTTATTTATGCAGACCTGCCTACACGTGGCGATTTTTCTCATCATTCCCGAGTATCCCGATGTCCACTTTTAAAAAATGTTACTCGATGTGGTTGATGGTGTCTACAATCAAACACTTGTCCTTTTCGAATCATGCGCCCGTGTTCTTTCACAAGCAATTGAATGTGCAGGTCTAATTGAATAGACTGGCATCTCAATCTTGTCATAGAAACTTGCTCCTATATCAATGGGCTTATCTATTTTAGATTTTGAGGAGCTACAATCTAAGCAAAGAGCGGTCGATTCGAGATCAAACTCTGGATTTGATCTAAATCTAAGCTATAATATTATTTGTTTATTTATGCCCAATGTAGATGATGGGTAGCAAGGAGGATTCACAGCACGGTACTGGGAATAAGCTGATGGTTAGGTTTATAGAATTATAAAAACATGTATGTAGGCCAAGCGCGTATAGCAAAATTTAATGAGAAATGTGAATAGTGCTATTGAGGCAGAGACACCGTATGTAGTGCATACAGATACTCCTCATGCACACGTACTGACTACATGTACTAGGACTAGTAGATAAACATTGTTACCTACAAACGCTGTAAAATACCCATTGTTTGCACTGGGGCTACCTAAATGGGTTTTTTTTCAAGTAGACAGGCCTGCCAATGAAGAGCAGATTGAGTCCAGTCTCTCTGTGCCTGATTGACTTTTCAAGGCTTTTCAATTGTTCTCCTGTTAATGTGACTGCTTGCCTCTAGTCCCTCTGTGCCTGATTGACTTGCCAATTGTTCTCCTGTTAATGTGACTGCTTGCCTCTAGTCTCTCTGTGCCTGGTTGACTTGCCAATTGTTCTCCTGTTAATGTGACTGCTTGCCTCTAGTCTCTCTGTGCCTGATTGACTTGCCAATTGTTCTCCTGTTAATGTGACTGCTTGCCTCTAGTCCCTCTGTGCCTGGTTGACTTGCCAATTGTTCTCCTGTTAATGTGACTGCCTGATTGACTTGCCAATTGTTCTCCTGTTAATGTGACTGCTTGCTCGACAGAATGTGCGGCTCTGGCACGTGTGGCAGGACCCGAAAGACCACCGGCCAAACGACTGGACCTTCCCTGCGGACACCATCAAGAGAGTCAGGTCTGGCATACGCGTCTATTTGGTTCTTTTGATAATAGTACCTCAACATTTATAAGTATTATAGCTGAGTATCACTTTGTACGTTTAGGCACGCTTTATTTGGTTAAAAACTTTGCAATACATTCTGATAAAGTAAACTTACAACTTACAAGTTTGTTTCAGATAAGAGCAACTACAATTCTTTAACCACAAGAGTGGTATTTTTACTTTTTTTTGGTCTCCCTCAACTGCATGGGAGGCTGAGCATTTGATCTGGTTTTTACTCACCTCACCAGCCTTTACAAGAGGGACTCCAGAGCAATATTTCTCTATGTGCAAGACATCTCTGATGATGACTACCACATCTTCTTTTCTTCAGATATTCAGGCACAGAGGTAAAGTATATCAGATTTTACACTGTAATGTTTGAGTTGAGTGGTACATCAATGAGCCATTTACACTGTAAAGTTTGAGTTGAGTGGTACATCAATGAGCCATTTACACTGTAATGTTTGAGTTGAGTGGTACATCAATGAGCCATTTACACTGTAATGTTTGAGTTGAGTGGTACATCAATGAGCCATTTACACTGTAATGTTTTAGTTGAGTAGTACATCAATGAGCCATTTACACTGTAATGTTTGAGTTGAGTAGTACATCAATGAGCCATTTACACTGTAATGTTTGAGTTGAGTAGTACATCAATGAGCCATTTACACTGTAATGTTTGAGTTGAGTAGTACATCAATGAGCCATTTACACTGTAATGTTTGAGTTGAGTAGTACATCAATGAGCCATTTACACTGTAATGTTTGAGTTGAGTAGTACATCAATGAGCCATTTACACTGTAATGTTTGAGTTAAGTAGTACATCAATGAGCCATTTACACTGTAATGTTTGAGTGTAGCAGTACATCAATGAGCCATTGTGCAGATAGATCACACCAGATTTTACACTGTAATGTTTGAGTTGAGTAGTACATCAATGAGCCATTTACACTGTAATGTTTGAGTTAAGTAGTACATCAATGAGCCATTGTGCAGATAGATCACACCAGATTTTACACTGTAATGTTTGAGTTGAGTAGTACATCAATGAGCCATTTACACTGTAATGTTTGAGTTAAGTAGTACATCAATGAGCCATTGTGCAGATAAATCACACCAGATTTTACACTGTAATGTTTGAGTTGAGTAGTACATCAATGAGCCATTTACACTGTAATGTTTGAGTTGAGTAGTACATCAATGAGCCATTTACACTGTAATGTTTGAGTTGAGTAGTACATCAATGAGCCATTTACACTGTAATGTTTGAGTTGAGTAGTACATCAATGAGCCATTTACACTGTAATGTTTGAGTTGAGTAGTACATCAATGAGCCATTTACACTGTAATGTTTGAGTTGAGTAGTACATCAATGAGCCATTTACACTGTAATGTTTGAGTTGAGTAGTACATCAATGAGCCATTTACACTGTAATGTTTGAGTTGAGTAGTACATCAATGAGCCATTTACACTGTAATGTTTGAGTTGAGTAGTACATCAATGAGCCATTTACACTGTAATGTTTGAGTTGAGTAGTACATCAATGAGCCATTTACACTGTAATGTTTGAGTTGAGTGGTATATCAATGAGCCATTTACACTGTAATGTTTGAGTTGAGTAGTACATCAATGAGCCATTATGCAGATAAATCACACTAGCAGCTGTTGTAGCAGATAACTTGTTCTCTGACCAGACATGAATCAAATAATAAACAATAATGTCATGACATTTAGAGTTTGCTGACCAAGCCCCTGTCACAGTTTTCACAGTTTTGAAATAAGGCATTCGTGTATCACCTAACACAGGTTGTTCAGGAGTAATTGGATTAACATTTTTGTACATGGATGTTATTTGTGTTAAGATAGCACATAATCTGGGTTTGTTCTTTGTAAGCTAAATCACGTGGTGAACTGGCCTGATAGCTAAACCATGCTAAGTCCTGATTTCTCTCCTTCTTTCAAGGTTTTACTCCATGATGAGTGAGCTGGCCATTAGCCCTGACTGTCTTATTGATGATGATGACATTGATGATATTGTCGATGTAAGTTTTTCTTCTTCTACTTGACTGTCTCATTAATAACAGACCTGCCAACATTATGTTTTCGGGCGTAATTTATTATGCCAAAGTGCGGCGGTTGGGGGGGTTGGGTTGGTTTAATGTCCAACAGCAGCACCATATTGGCTATATTGTGGACGGGCCCCAAGACAGACGTCTGACAATTTTATGTGCTGCCACACACGAGACAGGGCGGGGATACCATGACTCCTGTGCGGCAAATTATCCCTTACGGGCAGTCCTTGCCACATTACGGAGAGTGGAAGATCGTACAACCTACATCTCCAGTTTCTAGCCACTGGCTAAACTTCATACACACAATATAGCCCTATCGATATTACCTATCCAATTGTAAGGTACTTTCGTTTTCACTTATTCAATACAATGACTACTACCATAAGTTTTATTGTTTGATTTACCGTGTATCGATAATCAGCTTTCTGTTTACCAGCAGCCGCTCATATTTTGTCGTTTGGGTTGTGTAATACACAGTTGTCTGCATTGCAAAGCATCAAATATGTAATGATCAATGTTGTGACATTGACAATTGTAAGTTAAAGAAGTAAGGATTCGCCATAGTATTGAATATAAGATCTCAGTTAAATGTGATCCGGGCTAGACCTGGTCGAGGTTCATATTATCGAACTGGAAGAATAATTATATCACTGGTTTTTATATCTTTCTACTTTGAAGCTATCGGTGAACGCGTTTTAGCTGTGCTAGAGCACTATATTATTTTACCTTTTTTTAGTTCTTCTCTGAAAGTCAGTCACGGTGCTTCATGTTCCTGTGGTCTATGACCCGACTCTATGTCACTGGTGCTTGTGATCAGTGCATAGGGATGTGCATGTTGCGCCCACATGCAAGCGATAAGGTACCTTGAAAGGAGTGACCCCGCCTCAGATTTTAGAGTGTGGCCCTTTTATGCTCGCAATAATCTGAGGTAGGGATGCAGAAGCCACCAATCTGCATCGAAGGTTGCCTTTCTTGTTTGTCCATCGCTTGATGACACAGGGCAGGTTGGACTTCACACGTCTATGTCCGCGTTATTGCTAATATTCTAGTTGCTGACGGATAGACACTTCCCCATTAAACCAAAGCTTTTCCTACAACTGGGATACAAAGCCGAGAAAATTGTATTACACTTTTGAGGGGTGATTCTTTTCTCACCATTTTACATTCAATTTTCTATAGATAGACCCTCACAACCATTTTATTCTCTTGGGATCAGTAGAATGTTCAAAAGGAAACCAAAAGTTGTTATTGTTAAAACTAGATACAAGAAATAGGGAGTAAGCAGGTGGTTCTAATCTCATTGTTTGATTTGAACCAAATAAAGTATTATAGTATTATATCTCACACATGACACATGTACACACATACATACTAATACGTTTTTTATAATCTAAATGGGGAATTAAATTTTAAGGCTTTCTTGAAAGGTTAAAGTATGGAGGGTCAGTTGGAAGGTTAAAGTTACAATGAGGGTCAGTTTGAAGGTCAAAGTAACAACGAGAGTGAGTTTGAAGGTCAAAGTATGGAGGGTCAGTTTGAAGGTTAAAGTATGGAGGGTCAGTTTGAAGGTTAAAGTAGGGAGGGTCAGTTTGATGGTTAAAGTTATAATGAGGGCCAGTTTGAAGGTTAAAGTAACAATGAGGGCCAGTTTGAAGGTCAAAGTAACAGCTAGGGTCAGTTTGAAGGTCAAAATATGGAGGGCAAGGTTGAAAATTATCTTGTGCTTAAAGACCTGCCAAGTGCCAACTAACCCCTTACTAGGTGGACTTGTTTTTTGTTTTTTTTTGTGTTTCTCTGATCTTTTAGCATGTGAAGTTCTTAGCTTTTATAGCTTTTGCTATGCTTGTATAGCCTTTCTTCTTTGTCCCCTGCACCCCCAGTATGAATACGACCTTGACGAGAAGGGCGAGAGGATCCTCCTGGGCCGGGGAACCTACGGCACTGTCTACGCTGCGCGCGACAAGAAGACTCAGATCAAGGTTGCGGTCAAGGAGGTGCCCGAAAAATATCAGCAGTGAGTGATCCACACAGCTACCCCGTTTTCCTTAGAGTGAGCTGTGTTCTGTCCCATAGTCAGACAAATGTATACGGTCAGTGTCACTAGATTGAAGTTGCCATATCTTAGTTTTGGGCTACATCCTGTGATACAGCCTAGTTGCTGATGATCTAAAGCTGTGATACAGCCTAGTTGCTGATGATCTAAAGCTGTGATACAGCCTAGTTGCTGATGATCTAAAGCTGTGATACAGCCTAGTTGCTGATGATCTAAAGCTGATCAGGAAGCTGGCTGTCCTCCCTGGTACCTCCTGCATTATCTCTCTCAATGTGCATGACCAGTTCTAGTGAACTGTGGGGGGCGCTGTGGTGCTGGGGTAGAACATCGGCTTCCAACGCAAAAGGTCCGGGTTCAAGCCCTGGCGATTGCGCTCCCTACAGGTTTGGTCGGTGTCAGTATAATCTGAACGACTGAGACAGAAGTCATGGTATCCCCACCCTGTCTCGTGTGTGGCAGCACATAAAGTTGTCAGACGTCCGTCTTGGGGTCCGTCCACAATATAGCCTATATAGTGCTGCTGTTGGACGTTACACCAACCCAACAACTTAGTAATAGTCCGCTGTCAAACCTTGCCGAATGATCGGTGTTAGACGTAGTGACAGAATGAAAAAACCAGAATCAACTGACACTACTCGCCTCACTGAGCTGCCTTTGAACGTATTCTCCATGCCTCCGGATGGCAGTTGAATTGTTACAGGATACAAGAAACTTTCTGCTCTTTATTTCTCCGGTCATTTCTGTAGCTTTGCTTTGATTTTGATCCTCACACCAGAGAAGTGCAGCCCCTCCATGAAGAAATCAAGCTCCACATGCGACTGAGTCACAAGAACATCGTGAGATACCTGGGCTCGATGTCTGAGACAGGATTCTTCAAAATCTTCATGGAACAAGTGCCTGGGGGTGAGCGCCTCAAACTGGCACAGTAGAGAATAGTCACTGTAACTCAAAGAATAGTCACTGTAACTCAAAGAATAGTCACTGTAACTCAAAGAATAGTCACTGTAACTCAAAGAATAGTCACTGTAACTCAAAGAATAGTCACTGTAACTCAAAGAATAGTCACTGTAACTCAAAGAATAGTCACTGTAACTCAAAGAATAGTCACTGTAACTCAAAGAATAGTCAATGTAACTCAAAGAATAGTCACTGTAACTCAAAGAATAGTCACTGTAACTCAAAGAATAGTCAATGTCTTGAGCTGCTATAACTGGGAAAATAGTCAATGTCTTAAGCTGCTATAACTGGGAAAATAGTCAATGTCTTAAGTTGCTATAACTGGGATAATAGTCAATGTCTTAAGTTGCTATAACTAGGAAAATAGTCAATGTCTTAAGTTGCTATAACTGGGAAAATAGTCAATGTCTTAAGTTGCTATAACTAGGAAAATAGTCAATGTCTTAAGCTGCTATAACTGGGAAAATAGTCAATGTCTTAAGCTGCTATAACTGGGAAAATAGTCAATGTCTTAAGCTGCTATAACTGGGAAAATAGTCAATGTCTTAAGCTGCTATAACTAGGAAAATAGTCAATGTCTTAAGAGAATAGTTAATGTCCTAAGCTGCTGTAACCGGGGAGAATAGTTAATGTCCTAAGCTGCTGTAACCGGGGAGAATAGTTAATGTCCTAAGCTGCTGTAACCGGGGAGAATAGTTAATGTCCTAAGCTGCTGTAACCGGGGAGAATAGTTAATGTCCTAAGCTGCTGTAACCGGGGAGAATAGTTAATGTCCTAAGCTGCTGTAACCGGGGAGAATAGTTAATGTCCTAAGCTGCTGTAACCGGGGAGAATAGTTAATGTCCTAAGCTGCTGTAACCGGGGAGAATAGTTAATGTCCTAAGCTGCTGTAACCGGGGAGAATAGTTAATGTCCTAAGCTGCTGTAACCGGGGAGAATAGTTAATGTCCTAAGCTGCTGTAACCGGGGAGAATAGTTAATGTCCTAAGCTGCTGTAACCGGGGAGAATAGTTAATGTCCTAAGCTGCTGTAACCGGGGAGAATAGTTAATGTCCTAAGCTGCTGTAACCGGGGAGAATAGTTAATGTCCTAAGCTGCTGTAACCGGGGAGAATAGTTAATGTCCTAAGCTGCTGTAACCGGGGAGAATAGTTAATGTCCTAAGCTGCTGTAACTAGGAGAATAGTCAATGTCTTAAGCTGCTGTAACCGGGGAGAGTAAAGAATAGTTAATGTCCTAAGCTGCTGTAACCGGGGAGAATAGTTAATGTCCTAAGCTGCTGTAACCGGGGAGAATAGTGAATAGTTAATGTCCTAAGCTGCTGTAACCGGGGAGAATAGTGAATAGTTAATGTCCTAAGCTGCTGTAACCGGGGAGAGTAAAGAATAGTTAATGTCCTAAGCTGCTGTAACCGGGGAGAATAAAGAATAGTTAATGTCCTAAGCTGCTGTAACCGGGGAGAATAGTTAATGTCCTAAGCTGCTGTAACAAAGGAGAATAGTCAATGTCCTAAGCTGCTGTAACCGGGGAGAATAAAGAATAGTTAATGTCCTAAGCTGCTGTAACCGGGGAGAATAAAGAATAGTTAATGTCCTAAGCTGCTGTAACCGGGGAGAATAGTTAATGTCCTAAGCTGCTGTAACCGGGGAGAGTAAAGAATAGTTAATGTCCTAAGCTGCTGTAACCGGGGAGAATAAAGAATAGTTAATGTCCTAAGCTGCTGTAACCGGGGAGAATAGTTAATGTCCTAAGCTGCTGTAACTGGGGAGAATAGTTAATGTCCTAAGCTGCTGTAACCGGGGAGAATAGTTAATGTCCTAAGCTGCTGTAACCGGGGAGAGTAAAGAATAGTTAATGTCCTAAGCTGCTGTAACCGGGGAGAATAGTTAATGTCCTAAGCTGCTGTAACCGGGGAGAGTAAAGAATAGTTAATGTCCTAAGCTGCTGTAACCGGGGAGAGTAAAGAATAGTTAATGTCCTAAGCTGCTGTAACCGGGGAGAATAGTTAATGTCCTAAGCTGCTGTAACCGGGGAGAATAGTTAATGTCCTAAGCTGCTGTAACCGGGGAGAATAAAGAATAGTTAATGTCCTAAGCTGCTGTAACCGGGGAGAATAAAGAATAGTTAATGTCCTAAGCTGCTGTAACCGGGGAGAGTAAAGAATAGTTAATGTCCTAAGCTGCTGTAACTAGGATAATAGTTAATGTCCTAAGCTGCTGTAACCGGGGAGAGTAAAGAATAGTTAATGTCCTAAGCTGCTGTAACCGGGGAGAATAGTTAATGTCCTAAGCTGCTGTAACCGGGGAGAATAGTTAATGTCCTAAGCTGCTGTAACCGGGGAGAATAGTTAATGTCCTAAGCTGCTGTAACCGGGGAGAATAGTTAATGTCCTAAGCTGCTGTAACCGGGGAGAATAGTTAATGTCCTAAGCTGCTGTAACCGGGGAGAATAGTTAATGTCCTAAGCTGCTGTAACCGGGGAGAATAGTTAATGTCCTAAGCTGCTGTAACCGGGGAGAATAGTTAATGTCCTAAGCTGCTGTAACCGGGGAGAATAGTTAATGTCCTAAGCTGCTGTAACCGGGGAGAATAGTTAATGTCCTAAGCTGCTGTAACCGGGGAGAATAGTTAATGTCCTAAGCTGCTGTAACCGGGGAGAATAGTTAATGTCCTAAGCTGCTGTAACCGGGGAGAATAGTTAATGTCCTAAGCTGCTGTAACCGGGGAGAATAGTTAATGTCCTAAGCTGCTGTAACCGGGGAGAATAGTTAATGTCCTAAGCTGCTGTAACCGGGGAGAATAGTTAATGTCCTAAGCTGCTGTAACCGGGGAGAATAGTTAATGTCCTAAGCTGCTGTAACCGGGGAGAATAGTTAATGTCCTAAGCTGCTGTAACCGGGGAGAATAAAGAATAGTTAATGTCCTAAGCTGCTGTAACCGGGGAGAGTAAAGAATAGTTAATGTCCTAAGCTGCTGTAACCGGGGAGAATAGTTAATGTCCTAAGCTGCTGTAACCGGGGAGAATAGTTAATGTCCTAAGCTGCTGTAACCGGGGAGAGTAAAGAATAGTTAATGTCCTAAGCTGCTGTAACCGGGGAGAATAAAGAATAGTTAATGTCCTAAGCTGCTGTAACCGGGGAGAGTAAAGAATAGTTAATGTCCTAAGCTGCTGTAACCGGGGAGAGTAAAGAATAGTTAATGTCCTAAGCTGCTGTAACCGGGGAGAATAAAGAATAGTTAATGTCCTAAGCTGCTGTAACCGGGGAGAATAGTTAATGTCCTAAGCTGCTGTAACCGGGGAGAGTAAAGAATAGTTAATGTCCTAAGCTGCTGTAACCGGGGAGAGTAAAGAATAGTTAATGTCCTAAGCTGCTGTAACCGGGGAGAGTAAAGAATAGTTAATGTCCTAAGCTGCTGTAACCGGGGAGAGTAAAGAATAGTTAATGTCCTAAGCTGCTGTAACCGGGGAGAGTAAAGAATAGTTAATGTCCTAAGCTGCTGTAACCGGGGAGAATAAAGAATAGTTAATGTCCTAAGCTGCTGTAACCGGGGAGAGTAAAGAGTACTCCATGTCTTAATTCTCTTCATTTTATTATCAAATGATCATTAGACCACTTTGCTCTCTATTTGTCTGGCTTTGTATTTTTTTATGTTTTGTAGGGCTAAGTTTGTCCAATGGTAAGATCGTTATGCTGGTACTTAAAAGATTTATTCTTTTGTTACAGGAAGTTTATCGCAGCTGCTGAGATCCAAATGGGGACCCCTCAAGGATAATGAGCCTACCATCGCCTATTACACAAAGCAAATCTTAGAGGGGCTTAAATACTTAGTGAGTTTCTCATATTATACACAAAGCAAATCTTAGAGGGGCTTAAATACTTAGTGAGTTTCTCATACACAAAGCAAATCTTAGAGGGGCTTAAATACTTAGTGAGTTTCTCATATTCTACACAAAGCAGAACTTGAACGTAGAGTACTTTACATGCTACACCAAAAAGATCTTAAATTAAGTCGAAATATTTATGAAGTAATTCAGATACTACACGTAATAAATCGGCTTTAATACTCAGTAAATATTCACATACCACGCTTAACAGATCATGGTGGTAAAAGTTTTTCACGCATTACACTAAACAAATCATTGTGGTAAAAGAACTTCATTGTTGATCCTCTTCCCTCTGCAAATCGCATTGTTTTTCTGCTATTTCTGGTTTAATAGTGGTTCTTATTTACAACATGATGAATTTTAACATTTTGGTGATATGCCTCATGTGACTGTTAGTGCATAGTAGTTTGTACCCTGTCGCTCCTGGTTTCTATGGTATTGCTATAAATATTTATTTTAGGTCTCTGTCATAGATTTCGTTGAGCAATGTTGTGACTATTTTCAATTCCATCTTCATCAAGTGCTTCTATCATCTCAACTGATATTTTGTCTGGGCCTGTTGCTCTGCCTGCCTTCATCTCTCTTATTGCTGATCACATCTTAACTTTCCAGAGGAGGCCCTGCACAAATTGCTTCTTCCTGTAGACATGTACACATTTTGAGGAAGATGGGCTGAATCTTTCTAAAACGTCCTACTTTAAAGAAGCCGTGTGTGAGAATCTTTTCTCTCCTGTGATCTCTTCAATGTTGTTTGTAGACCATCACAGATTCTGGGGACTGATTCTTGGATGATGATGAATTTATCTGCACTTCTCTCTGGCTTGGCCACATCTTTTCCTGACTTCATTGTCTATTGTTTCCTATTTTTGGCTCCTTTTGCTTGTCTTCTTTTATCCATCAGTTCCAATATATCTTCTGCCATCCCCTTTTGCTTTGCTTTCTTTTGTAGTGTAGGCCTTTGTTCCACTGCCTTTTCCATAATGGCTACCTTCATTTTTAGTGTTCCACTTTTGCTTTTCCTAGAACTTCAAATTTTTTTTGAACTGCTTTAGAACGTCTCTGGTTGGTCAAGTTTGATTTTCGTGGCTGCACTTCCGGTTTTCTCGAGTTTCAGGCTAAATTTCGCTGCCACCGAGACCTGGTCGCTACCGGTATAACAGTGGCGCCAGGTTGTGATTGTTCTGAGAAATTGCTTTGAAACCTCTTGCTGATAACAATGTAATCCATTTCCTTCTTGGAGGATGTTGAAACCAACTACGTTTTGTATTAGCAACCACAAGGTGGTGTGCCTGACCTCGTTCTGCTATTGATCCGCCTCTATCATAAATTCTGGTGACGAGTCCACGAGGTCCGGCCATGGTGTTTACTGTCGCTGATCCTACTTGGGCATTGAAATCAAAGGGTCTAGTAGTCTACATTATGATTGAGCTGTATCTAACTCTTCGTAAAAGCTTTCTATGTCTTGATCGCTGCCTGCTGATGTTGGAGCGTCTATACGGTGGATGTTGAGGTCTAACGGCCTTCCCTAGCAGCATACGGTCTGATGATGGATAGTATGCTTTAACTGTTGTCAATTTCTGGACCCATTATTTTATATATAATGTAGAACTTTGTTCTATCAAAGCTTGAGTTGTTTGATAAGTTGTCAGTATTGCTATTTGTTTCCGTCTCCCAGCATAGTAACAAGATTGTACACCGCGACATCAAGGGGGACAACGTCCTGGTGAACACCTACAGCGGCATCCTCAAGATATCCGACTTCGGTACCTCAAAGAGGTTGTCTGGCATCAACCCGTGTGCAGACACATTCGCAGGTAGCTTTTTCATCTTCATCCTAGTTTTCTTCCTGGGGGGCGCGGTGGCCCTGGGGTAGAACATCGGCTTCCGACGCAAAAGGTCCTAGTTCGAATCCTGGTGATTGCGCTCCCTACTGGTTGGGTCGGTGTCAGTTTAATGTGACCGACTGAGGCAGGAGTCATGGTATCCCCGCCTTGTCTCGTGTATGGCCGCACATTCAATTGTCAGATGTCAGTCTTGGGGCCCGTCCACAATATAGCCTATATAGTGCTGGTGTTGGACGTTAAACCAACTCAACAACATTTTCCAAATCATAGTTTTGTTAGGCATCTTTTTTTTTTAAATGTCTTCTGCTTGACATTTCAAAGCTGCATATTGAAAAATCCTTAAAAATGTACTATTGTCCTAATACATAGACATAGCTGCCAACCAGTACGTGTAATACGTAACGTAAGTATGTCCATCAGTATGAGCGTTTGAAAACATACATATTAGAAGGTATCCAGCTGAAAATTTGCTGCCATTTTTGTTAGTAGCGGCCGGCTAGACATGTCCTCTGCGGCACGGGGATGGGCTGAGCCTCCAATCACGCGTGTCTTTTCTCGGTGAATGTGGCGAATAGCGTAATGATAGAGCGGCAGTTCTGCCCACGCGTGTCTTTTCTCGGTGAATGTGGCGAATAGCGTAATGATAGAGCGGCAGTTCTGCCCACGCGTGTCTTTTCTCGGTGAATGTGGCGAATAGCGTAATGATAGAGCGGCAGTTCTGCCCACGCGTCTTTTCTCGGTGAATGTGGCGAATAGCGTAATGATAGAGCGGCAGTTCTGCCCACTCGTGTCTTTTCTCGGTGAATGTGGCGAATAGCGTAATGATAGAGCGGCAGTTCTGCCCACGCGTGTCTTTTCTCGGTGAATGTGGCGAATAGCGTAATGATAGAGCGGCAGTTCTGCCCACGCGTGTCTTTTCTCGGTGAATGTGGCGAATAGCGTAATGATAGAGCGGCAGTTCTGCCCACGCGTGTCTTTTCTCGGTGAATGTGGCGAATAGCGTAATGATAGAGCGGCAGTTCTGCCCACGCGTGTCTTTTCTCGGTGAATGTGGCGAATAGCGTAATGATAGAGCGGCAGTTCTGCCCACGCGTGTCTTTTCTCGGTGAATGTGGCGAATAGCGTAATGATAGAGCGGCAGTTCTGCCTCCGCCGTCGGAAATCTGTCCATCTGGGAATCCCCTGTCTTTGTCTACCAGCGCTAGGCAGGAAGTTTGTTTCAAAGATTTGTTATTTTGGGGCGACCTATTAGACTGATTTTAGACTTTAAACTATCTTCGCTATCAAGTGTCGGCCCCCTCACAGTTATTACTCTCGCAAGATAAGACTAACAATTTCATATTTTGTAGAGCTAGGCCCAATCGCTGCCACTCTTTCACACTGATACAGACACTGACAAACTCACACACTCCCAGGGGGTGGGCCATTATTGGATTTTACTAAAAAGATATATTTACTGCACAAGATCTTTGACTTTACTGTACAAGATTGTGACTTTACTGTACAAGATTGTGACTTTACTGTACTAGATTGTGACTTGGTTCCTCCTGGGTCAAATTTGTTTTTGTTTTTTTACTTAATCTAAAAACATATACAAAACAAACAAACAAACAGAAAAGAATGAAAAAACAACATCAAACAAGAAAAACACACAAAAATGCACATTCTATCGTCCTTGACTATTCATAGAATACAACTGAGATGGAGTGATCAGGCATGGGCTGTCTGATCTTCGTGGCGGAACCACTTAATCTTGAGAGTTGTATGTTTTTGTTGTTTTGTTTTTATATATATTTCCAATTATTGTTAGTAACATATAGATATTGTTTTTGTAGTTATACAATAAAACTTATTAAATTTAAAGAGTTTTTTTTCTTTTTCTGAAAATAGGAACAATTCAATACATGGCGCCAGAAGTGATTGATAAAGGCACTCGAGGTTATGGACCACCTGTAAGTCGACGTGTTATGCAGGCCTTCAATTCTAAATTCGTTTTTTATTTTCCTTTGGTACATCACTTATCTTGATTTTATGCAATATAAGTTATGCTTCTTTTAATATCATCCAAGATGATACTTAAATACTTTCAATTTTTAAATTTATTTCTTTAAAATCCCCAAGAGTTATAAAAAAAACATGATTAAGATAGTTTTTCCCCTGTTGATCATTGCATTTATATACTTGCATTTTTTGTTCTAAGCAGATATTTTTTATATTGATCATCGTTTTTATATCATTTTGTTTTTTGTTCTAAGCATGGCATTTACAGACTTGTATTTTTTTTTCAAGGCAGATATTTGGTCCCTAGGTTGCACTGTGATTGAAATGGCTACGGGCAAACCTCCATTCATTGAGGTATGATATGCACATGAGTTATATGTCAATAGTCATGCATCTTATAGACTTTTCTTACTGGTGCAAAGAAAGTAAATCTATTTTGTTACCTATTTGGAGAAAGTAAAAACAAACTGTTTAGTGTTTATTAATTTTATCCTAAACTTTAGTAGAGTCGACCATCTCAATACTTCGTTGCTTTTAAAAACCGAGATATCTTTGTCTCAGGTTGGAGCATCAATAATATAATCCGTACATACAATCCGACAATATTTAGATAGATTCTGATTTAGAACCTAAGAACAATCCTCTCCCCAGTGAACCAGAAATAAGTGGATCCAAGTACTAGATCTACACCTTGCTGGATATTTCTTTAGCTTTGACAGGTCTAGACTCTTAACCACTTGAGTGCTCAGGTATATTTTTAGAAATGATGTACCAATAAAAGATAACTGTCGATAAAATCCAATGAATTATCTTCAGAAAGTGGTAGAGTCAAAGATGATTTGAATTTGTGAATGAAAATGGACAGATTTTCAGTTTTCCTGTAGTGGACATATCAGTTTGTATTTTTGCTTCCGAAATAGTTGTCGAATTCTACCGCTACGCACTCTAGTGGTTAATATAGATGTAGGTACGTTTTTTTTTGGTTTTTTTTCAAAATTGGCATGTGAGCGAAAATTCATTAAAAAAAGAAGAAAATGTTCATGAAAAAAATATGAAATTCAAACAGCTATATTGATCTGTATATACATGAAACTTCTTTTTTAACATTTGAGTAGTCGTTAAAATATCAATTTTCAAATTTTTCCCCCAAAATATCCACTTTGTCATCAATGAGTGTGTACTTTTTTTTTCCTGTTCCAACGGGAGAAAAGTGCATTTTAACTTGTCGGCTTGTATGTGGTTTGGCATCACGGAGCCTGCCCATTTCGAGAAGAGAGTTTGTAAACACACGAGGGAATAGAGAGTTTGATTTTTTTTTTCCCACTAACAAAAGGGTTTGTTCTAAACAAAAATAAAAAAATATCTATTACTAGCCAAAAAGCATTTTTTTTTTCATTTACATGCAAAATGGTTTGGCTTTTTTTTGCAATAACACAAATACTCTCTGATGCTTTGTATTTTCATACTATTATTACAGCTCGGGTCTCCAGAGGCTGCCATGTTTAAAGTCGGCTTCTACAAAATGCACCCCCAGATTCCCGAATGTCTCTCTGCGAAAGCTAAAGAATTTCTTCTCAGGTGAGGATTCTCAATATCATAAATGACATGTTGCACATGGACTTGAAACAGAGGACTGGCTTCTCTAGTACCAATTTGAAGAAGCTTGCCATGCAGTAACTGACGGATCTGTTTTCTTTAGTATTTAACAATTTCATCTTCAGATATTCAGACATACTCCATTTGCTGTAAGCTTTTTTTTTTTTTTTTGGTTGTCATAATATTCTAAATTTCTTAATAAAATAGTCACTAGGATTTCTATGACCTGAGATCTATTAGAAAAAATATAGTTCTGATAGGAAAAGCAATAAGGATGTAAAAAAATTTTTTTATAATAATAATGAAGCAATGGAAAAAAGTGCATATTGAAATAGACCATTTGAAAGAAACTGGACATTTCTAGATGTTTTTCTTTATCCTTGAAATTTCTCTTTATCCTGGAATTTTAATTTTTGATAACTTAAACAATTTTCAGAAGTGAATCTTTTTCTCCTGTGAGGTTTGTAAAATGTGAAAGCGGCCTTACCTTATTACCAGAAACATAAAATCTGTTTCTGGTTCCAAGTAAAGCAATGGATTTTGTTGTTATTGTTGCCTTGATTGTTTTCTCATCAAGTTGATCAATGTGTTTTCTCTAGATGTTTTGAACCTGAGCCAGCGAACAGAGCCACCGCTCCGGAACTGTTGGAACATTCTTTCCTGCACGAGTGAGTCAATTGTTGTGTTATCGTACATTCTTTCCTGCACGAGTGAGTCAATTGCTGTGCTATCGTACATTCTTTCCTGCACGAGTGAGTCAATTGTTGTGCTATCGTACATTCTTTCCTGCACGAGTGAGTCAATTGTTGTGCTATCCTACATTCTTTCCTGCACGAGTGAGTCAATTGTTGTGCTATCCTACATTCTTTCCTGCACGAGTGAGTCAATTGTTGTGCTATCGTACATTCTTTCCTGCACGAGTGAGTCAATTGTTGTGCTATCGTACATTCTTTCCTGCACGAGTGAGTCAATTGTTGTGCTATCGTACATTCTTTCCTGCACGAGTGAGTCAATTGTTGTGCTATCGTACATTCTTTCCTGCACGAGTGAGTCAATTGTTGTGCTATCGTACATTCTTTCCTGCACGAGTGAGTCAATTGTTGTGCTATCGTACATTCTTTCCTGCACGAGTGAGTCAATTGTTGTGCTATCTACATTCTTTCCTGCACGAGTGAGTCAATTGTTGTGCTATCGTACATTCTTTCCTGCACGAGTGAGTCAATTGTTGTGCTATCGTACATTCTTTCCTGCACGAGTGAGTCAATTGTTGTGTTATCGTACATTCTTTCCTGCACGAGTGAGTCAATTGTTGTGTTTTGTAGAGACCTGGTGCTGACTCAGTGCTGGGCAGCTGTTCTATTTTAAGCATGTGGCACTAGAGACGTTAGTGACCTACTACTGTTGGGGTCGTTTTGCATGAGATCAATAACTTAGATTTTTTTCTAGCCTTGTAATGAGACCTAGACTCAGACTTTAAGCTTGGAGCCATATTTGACTCAGACTTTAAGCTTGGAGCCATATTTGACTCAGACTTTAAGCTTGGAGCTATATTTGACTCAGACTTTAAGCTTGGAGCCATATTTGACTCAGACTTTAAGCTTGGAGCTATATTTGACTCAGACCGTAAGCTTTGGGTCACCTTTGACTTGGATCTGGGCATCTCTTGTCAACCAGTCCTAGTCCTATTATAACTCTGCAGAATTAGACTTTTTCATTTCTCGGTTAGGATTGGTGAAAAAATCAATATGATTTCAGCTCAATAGGGTAAATTCTCTTTAGAAAGCAACAATTGAAATACATTATAGCTGCAGTCTGATGCTTGGGGGACTTGGCATGGAATTAGACTTTTTCATTTCTCGGTTAGGATTGGTGAAAAAATCAATATTGGCATGGAATGGCTACAGTTTGGGGTGGATTTCCACCGTAGCGCACTTGTATCATGTGACTTAAGAATTGTTCATTCTATTTCTGTACATTTAGTGATAAGTTTTCAAAGTTGAATAAGATAAATACATTTAAAGGAGTTTTAACCTTTTTCCATTTTCATAAATATCCAGAAATTTGGGCACAAGAAGGAAAAGAGCCCGTAAGATGAAGGAAGAGTCGCAGCATTCCGATCACCATGATTACAACAGGAGTGTCTCAGGTATGGCGGGCAATAAACCCCCCCAAAAAACACTTGCACTCTCTGGATTTAAAACAGAAAATGTAATAAAGGAACCAGTTGAGATAAATTTAGTGAGTTATATGGAGGTAAGAACAACTAATTGACTTTAGTATTGCACTCTAAGATCAATGAGGATATTTAAATAAAACATCCCGCCAATGAAAGTATGTGGGTGCAAAACAAAACTAATTTTGTGTATGTGTTGCACTATCTCCTTGCTGATTCTTGTTGGGCAAGCTGTCAATGTAAACCCTAGTGACCTTTTTTTTAAAATGTATTATTATTATAGATAGTATTGGCAATTACAAGAAAATGACAAACATGGTTTTCTGCCTGTCCAAGAATTTTCTTTCTCTACTTCTTTTTTATGTGTGTCCAAATCAAGCTCGGCATTGGACATTCGTTGAACACTGATGTTTCAATTTCATGTTTTAGAGAAGTAGCCCATCTTGTCACTCAAAATATTAAAAACATTGTTGAATATATATTTGGTAAATATTGATATGTTTTGTTATTTAAACAGGGAGTCAGGTTAAATGATGATAGTTTTGTTATTGGTGGTTTCTTGTTTTTTTTTTAAAGGAGGTGGGGGTGTAACAATCACCTGATTTAATCATCTCTAAGACTCATTTATTATCAATTGACTGATCATAATAATTTTATCATTTGAAGGCACAGCATTTTTCTCATACTTCAAAGCATTTATGAATAAGTTTTGAAACACTTTATGGTTCTCCTTTTCTATTTGTCTACATTATGTAAATTGATTGCCTTTTTTCTTACAATGTCTGTAGAGCCTTTAGGAAAAGGTGGAAAGAGTACGGACGAGATGCAATTAAGAATTCCAAGAATCACAAGGTAAGCCATTCAGTGTAGTTGACTTGTTCAAGGTGTACAATTTTTCAAGTTAGTAAGTGAGATTTTAGACCAAATGAGACCCTATCAGGTTGTAAGTAACATTTTAAACTGAATGAGGTTTGCTTAGCGTGTAGGCATTTCTCATCAAAAGAATAATAAGCTCACATAATGAACATACCTCTTCTTTTCATTGTAATACATAGAAAAAACTAAATTCTCATCAATTAACCATTTATATTTTTATTTTACCTAAATGTACCAATGTTTGATTTGAAAGGTTCATTTGAACTTGTTTGCAATAAAAGTAAACAAACAAAACAACAAAAACTATGTGAGCTTTTTCACTACTATGCTCAACTACACACCCGTAGTGTACTATGTATGTACTATGTATGTATTATGTATATACTATGTATGTACTATGTACGTACTATGTACTATGTACTATGTATGTACTATGTATGTACTATGTACACGCATAGTGTACTATGTATGTACTATGTACTATGTATACGTGTACTATGTACTATGTATGTACTATGTATGTACTATGTATGTACTATGTACTATGTATGTACTATGTATGTATTATGTATGTACTATGTATGTACTATGTATGTACTATGTATGTACTATGTACTATGTATGTACTATGTATGTACTATGTATGTACTATGTATGTACTATGTATGTACTATGTATGTACTATGTACACGCATAGTGTACTATGTATGTACTATGTACTATGTACACGCGTAGTGTACTATGTATGTACTATGTACGTGGTAAGCACGCGGAAGCAGATTTTTAGTTCAATCACTTGTACAAGTTTGGTGGGTCTAACTGTTGATAGCATCAGTGGTTGTTGTTTTTTTTGCACAGCATATTCAATAGCAGTAGCACTCTAGCTTTGTCTTTATACAACTTAGAGTATAAGGGATAGACAATTAGAAATTTGCACGAGTCATTGCTTCTTTTTGACTTATGTCTTGGGCTTTTTTCCCTTTTTCCTCCTGCTCCTAATTATGACTTGCTCAACGACTGGCATGCTTTTCTCTCTTCCATAGTTTTTCACACATAGTAGTATTTGTGTAGCCCGTTAGAGAGGGACTCTCCATAGTTTTTCACACATAGTAGTATTTATGTAGCCCGTTAGAGAGGGACTTGTCACTAGCCCAAAGCCCCTGTTTCACAACTGATAGGGTTTTAAGGCAAACATTGGACAAGGATGGGATTGCATGCTTCAAGTCTTGGTGTGCTTTGCTTGAACCACCTCCTGTGTTTGTTGTTATGTTACGTTTTTCTGTTTTGTTTTGCTCACAAAGATTCTTTGGATTTAGAAATTTTCTCAGCTGTTTCCTTGTTTTTCAATACACAGTATCGTTTTTTGTTATCAGCTCAGGACGATTAAATTTGGTTCCGAAGTAGAAAAAACAATTTGAACGTCATTTGAGAGGCTATATGAAAAAATAGTTTGAGACACCTAAACTGATGCTTGTTTTTTTCTTGCCGCCAATCATAGTTGTGTCTCTCTACTGAAAACGTGAAGAATGTTGAGAGCACAAGCATTGCTCTAATGGTTTCGCTGTTAGTCTGTCCATCGAAAATGAAAATATTTGCTATATAGTTACTTATTAAACTGACCAATTGAGACCTTATTTGCTCTTTTAAAAAAGAAAAGGGAGTAGAAATTATGGCTTTCAATTAGGGATGAAAATTTACATGATAATAAACAGAGCGTGATGTGATATTGGTGTTGAGTTCTTGTCAAGCCACTTCACAAGCCAATGTAACGGATTTTGAAAACTTTGAAAGTAAAACACAAATGTGAAGCTCTAGATCACTTGATAGATGTAGATTCTGTAACTGTAGGAAAGTCACTTGATAGATGTAGATTCTGTAACTGTTGTCTATAGCTCAATAAAGAAAGTCACTAGATAGATGTAGAATCTGTAACTGTTGTCTATAACTCAATAAAGAAAGTCACTAGATAGATATAGAATAAGTAACTGTTATCTAAAGATCAATAAAGAAAGTAACTAGATAGATATAGAATATGTAACTGTTGTCTATAACTCAATAAAGAAAGTAACTAGATAGATATAGAATCTGTAACTGTTATCTATAGCTCAATAAAGAAAGTCACTAGATAGATATAGAATCTGTAACTGTTGTCTATAACTCAATAAGGAAAGTCACTAGATAGATATAGAATCTGTAACTGTTGTCTATAACTCAATAAAGAAAGTCACTAGATAGATATAGAATCTGTAACTGTTGTCTATAGCTCAATAAGGAAAGTCACTAGATAGATGTAGAATCTGTAACTGTTGTCTATAGCTCAATAAGGAAAGTCACTAGATAGATGTAGAATCTGTAACTGTTGTCTATAGCTCAATAAAGAAAGTCACTGGATAGATGTAGATTCTGTAACTGTTGTCTATAGCTCCCTGAGGAAAGTCACTTGATAGATGTAGATTCTGTAACTGTTGTCTATAGCTCTTTGAGGAAAGTCACTTGATAGATGTAGATTCTGTAACTGTTGTCTATAGCTCCCTAAGGAAAGTCACTGGATAGATGTAGATTCTGTAACTGTTGTCTATAGCTCTTTGAGGAAAGTCACTTGATAGATGTAGATTCTGTAACTGTTGTCTATAGCTCCCTGAGGAAAGTCACTTGATAGATGTAGATTCTGTAACTGTTGTCTATAGCTCCCTAAGGAAAGTCACTGGATAGATGTAGATTCTGTAACTGTTGTCTATAGCTCTTTGAGGAAAGTCACTTGATAGATGTAGATTCTGTAACTGTTGTCTATAGCTCCCTGAGGAAAGTCACTTGATAGATGTAGATTCTGTAACTGTTGTCTATAGCTCCCTGAGGAAAGTCACTGGATAGATGTAGATTCTGTAACTGTTGTCTATAGCTCTTTGAGGAAAGTCACTTGATAGATGTAGATTCTGTAACTGTTGTCTATAGCTCCCTAAGGAAAGTCACTGGATAGATGTAGACTCTGTAACTGTTGTCTATAGCTCAATAAGGAAAGTCACTAGATAGATGTAGAATCTGTAACTGTTGTCTATAGCTCAATAAAGAAAGTCACTAGATAGATATAGAATCTGTAACTGTTGTCTATAGCTCAATAAGGAAAGTCACTAGATAGATATAGAATCTGTAACTGTTGTCTATAACTCAATAAAGAAAGTCACTAGATAGATATAGAATCTGTAACTGTTGTCTATAGCTCAATAAGGAAAGTCACTAGATAGATGTAGAATCTGTAACTGTTGTCTATAGCTCAATAAGGAAAGTCACTGGATAGATGTAGATTCTGTAACTGTTGTCTATAGCTCCCTGAGGAAAGTCACTTGATAGATGTAGATTCTGTAACTGTTGTCTATAGCTCCCTGAGGAAAGTCACTGGATAGATGTAGATTCTGTAACTGTTGTCTATAGCTCCCTGAGGAAAGTCACTGGATAGATGTAGATTCTGTAACTGTTGTCTATAGCTCTTTGAGGAAAGTCACTTGATAGATGTAGATTCTGTAACTGTTGTCTATAGCTCCCTGAGGAAAGTCACTTGATAGATGTAGATTCTGTAACTGTTGTCTATAGCTCCCTGAGGAAAGTCACTTGATAGATGTAGACTCTGTAACTGTTGTCTATAGCTCTTTGAAGAAAGTCACTTGATAGATGTAGATTCTGTAACTGTTGTCTATAGCTCTTTGAAGAAAGTCACTTGATAGATGTAGATTCTGTAACTGTTGTCTATAGCTCCCTGAGGAAAGTCACTTGATAGATGTAGATTCTGTAACTGTTGTCTATAGCTCTTTGAAGAAAGTCACTTGATAGATGTAGATTCTGTAACTGTTGTCTATAGCTCTTTGAGGAAAGTCACTTGATAGATGTAGATTCTGTAACTGTTGTCTATAGCTCTTTTATGAAAGTCACTTGATAGTTTTAGATTCTGTAACTGTTGTCTATAGCTCTTTTATGAAAGTCACTTGATAGTTTTAGATTCTGTAACTGTTGTCTATAGCTCTTTTATGTAAGTCACTTGATAGTTTTAGATTCTGTAACTGTTTTCTATATCTCTTTTATGAAAGTCACTTGATAGTTTTAGATTTTGTAACTGTTGTCTATTTCTTTTTTATGAAAGTCACTTGATAGTTTTAGATTCTGTAACTTTTGTCTTTATCTTTTTTAGGTAAGTCACTTGATAGATTTAGATTTTGTAACTGTTGTCTATATCTCTTTTATGAAAGTCACTTGATAGTTTTAGATTCTGTTACTGTTGTCTATAGCTCTTTTATGAAAGTCACTTGATAGTTGTAGATTCTGTAACTGTTGTCTATAGCTCTTTTAGGAAAGTCACTTGATAGATGTAGATTCTGTAACTGTTGTCTATATCTCTTTTAGGAAAGTCACTTGATAGATTTAGATTCTGTAACTGTTGTCTATATCTCTTTTATGAAAGTCACTGGATAGATGTAGATTCTGTAACTGTTGTCTATATCTCTTTGAGGAAAGTCACTTGATAGATGTAGATTCTGTAACTGTTGTCTATAGCTCTTTGAGGAAAGTCACTGGATAGATGTAGATTCTGTAACTGTTGTCTATAGCTCTTTGAGGAAAGTCACTGGATAGATGTAGATTCCTGCTTCCTGCCCCAGCTTTCTGCTCAGTGTTACAGCTTTTTGTTGTGTTCACATAGATTTAGCCTTTCTTTATTGATATAAAAAAAAAGAATGGAACAGACGGGAACCTATAGAATGTACCGGGGTAGTAGTTAGAATTACCCTGCTCCGCCCCAAGCTTGCTCTCCATGTTCGCCTTCACCTCGTCCCTTCCCCAGGCTTCGCACAGGAGTGCACAGTAGCCACGAACACATTAGTGATGACCTGGATACCATAGACGAGGCTCGGTAAGTCTCATATGTGTGGATTACTGTGGCTATTATAGCCCTAGGATTTAGTGATTGTGTGTGTGGATTACTGTGGTTGTTATAGCCCTAGGCTTTTGTGATTGTGTGTGTGGATTACTGTGGTTGTTATAGCCCTAGGCTTTTGTGATTGTGTGTGTGGATTACTGTGGTTGTTATAGCCCTAGACTTTTGTGATTGTGTGTGTGGATTACTGTGGTTGTTATAGCTCTAGACTTTTATGATACAGATTTGTGTGTGGATTACTGTGGTTGTTATAGCCCTAGGCTTTAGTGATTGTGTGTGTGGATTACTGTGGTTGTTATAGCCCTAGACTTTTGTGATTGTGTGTGTGGATTACTGTGGTTGTTATAGCCCTAGACTTTAGTGATTGTGTGTGTGGATTACTGTGGTTGTTATAGCCCTAGGCTTTAGTGATACTATATCCCTGTTTGTTGTGTGTGTGGATTACTGTGGTTGTTATAGCCCTAGGCTTTAGTGATTGTGTGTGTGGATTACTGTGGTTGTTATAGCCCTAGACTTTAGTGATTGTGTGTGTGGATTACTGTGGTTGTTATAGCCCTAGGCTTTAGTGATTGTGTGTGTGGATTACTGTGGTTGTTATAGCCCTAGACTTTTGTGATTGTGTGTGTGGATTACTGTGGTTGTTATAGCCCTAGACTTTTATGATACAGATCTCCTTTGCTGTATGTGTGGATTACTGTGGTTATTATAGCCCTAGGCTGTAGTGATACAGATCTGCTTTGCTGTATGTGTGGATTACTGTGGCTATTATAGCCCTAGACTTTAGTGATTGTGTGTGTGGATTACTGTGGCTATTATAGCCCTAGACTTTTGTGATTGTGTGTCTGGATTGCTGTGGTTGTTATAGCCCTAGACTTTTATGATACAGATCTCCTTTGCTGTATGTGTGGATTACTGTGGCTATTATAGCCCTAGGCTTTAGTGATACATATATCCTGTGCTGTACGTTCATTACTATGGTTGTTATAGCCCTAGGCTTTAGTGATACATATATCCTGTGCTGTACGTTCATTACTGTGGTTGTTATAGCCCTAGGCTTTAGTGATACATATATCCTGTGCTGTACGTTCATTACTGTGGTTGTTATAGCCCTAGGCTTTAGTGATACATATATCCTGTGCTGTACGTTCATTACTGTGGTTGTTATAGCCCTAGGCTTTAGTGATACATATATCCTGTGCTGTACGTTTATTACTGTGGTTGTTATAGCCCTAGGCTTTAGTGATACATATATCCTGTGCTGTACGTTCATTACTGTGGTTGTTATAGCCCTAGGCTTTAGTGATACATATATCCTGTGCTGTACGCTCATTAATGTGGTTGTTATAGCCGTAGGCTTTAGTGATACATATATCCTGTGCTGTACGCTCATTACTGTGGTTGTTATAGCCCTAGGCTTTAGTGATTGTATGTGTTTATTACTGTGGTTGTTATAGCCGTAGGCTTTAGTGATACAGATTTCCTGTGCTGTGCGTTTATTACTGTGGTTGTTATAGCCCTAGTCTTTAATGATACATATATCCTGTGCTGTACGTTCATTACTGTGGTTGTTATAGCCCTAGACTTTAGTGATACATATATCCTGTGCTGTACGTTCATTACTGTGGTTGTTATAGCCCTAGACTTTAGTGATTGTATGTGTTTATTACTGTGGTTGTTATAGCCCTAGGCTTTAGTGATACATATATCCTGTGCTGTACGTTTATTACTGTGGTTGTTATAGCCCTAGACTTTAGTGATACATATATCCTGTGCTGTGCGTTTATTAATGTGGTTGTGACATGACTGTGTTGCCTTACCTCGTGCTTTTTGTCTTGGAGTGATCCTCTTTCATAACATTGTGATTCTCGAACATTTTTTTAAACTTCAGCCTTTCATGTTCTTGTATATTAGTACTAACAAACCATTTGTAAACTTGCAAAAAAAAAAAAAAAGAGAGACATATATTTTCCCCCAATGCTTTGTTATATGCTTTAGATTTGAAAAATTATGATTTATGTTGCAAGAAATTATTTTTATTATGTCAAAGGCATTTAGGTTTGGGTGTTTTGGTTTGTTCTCTTCCCAGGCAGTATTTAAATGTCGCCCTGACAGTGTGAGCATTGTTTGCTTTTCTTCAATATTCAAATTTCAAGCTTGCTTTGATAAAATGTACTCATTTTAGTATGTGGAGTGAAAACCCAAGTAACAAAAAAAGGTAGAGGGTGGTGGGAACATTCGTCTCTTTCAGTGTTTGTATAAAATATACAACATGAAGCAGTGGAAAGATAACCACTAATTGCTCCTTATGGGTTTAAACTGATTTACGCTGCATTTTTTAATTTAAAAAAAAAAAAGTCTATAGAGAAAAGGTTAATTTTCTTTGCGCTGCTCTTTTTAATAAAAAAATAATAAGTCTGTAGAGAAAAGGTTAACTTTCTTTGCGCTGCATGACATGTTGTGTGTCGGTCAACATTTCATAGTATGGATGGCTTTAATGTCTTAGTTTCTTTGTTTTAAACTGACCACTCAACCCGATTTTTACGTTTACTTGTAATATTATTCCCTGCAGGCTTTACAGGCGCTTTAACCGATCAATGAACAGTTGTCTTTCATTTCTATCTAACTTAGTATTAAGATGTTTTGGGTTAATGTCAAACTTTAACAAATCTCTCTATGAGACACTTTGGCTTTTATTTTTTGGCTGAAATAGAATTGCCATACGGCATTTTGTCCCTGCTTATTAAAACTATATTAGGCCTGCCAGCATACACGTGTTGGATGGGAATGCCATAGAGCAAGCAGAAGCTCTGGGTGATCATTGTCTGTAAAGCTCGATGCTCTTCTACGTATATGTAGCCTACAACCATTCTTTTTTTTTTTTTTTTTTACTAATATTTAATGCACAAACAAATTTTTAAAATGATGGGGTTGAAATCATTTATATCTGTATTTTCATATTATTAATTATTATTATTTTTATTTATATTATTATTATTATTATTATTATTATTATTATTTTATTAGGGGGGGATTATTACAGCTCTTTACATAGGATGAGTTGGGAATGTATACAATGCTAGAAAGCTGACACATGTTTTGCTATACACATGCTCACAGAGTGGTTGGTCGTCCTTGTTGCTAAGACCAACTGACCACTGGAGCTGCCAGAAACCTCACGCTTCTGTTTATTTTCTAGTTCCATGACACGCTTTGATCTATTTGTTTTTTAAATATGCAAAGCTGCTATGTGTTCGAAGGTTATCATCTTCTGCTTGAGCGTTTACCTTTTAAAAAACAACAACAGTATTCCAAAAAGCATATAGGATGATATACTTTTTTTTTACAGTTTCTCTTTGTGAGTTCTTACCCCTAATTTTTTTACCTCCGTTTTTTCATTCTCCTATCAGCACTTTATTAACGACTTTTCACCTATCAGCACTTTATTAACGACTTTTCACCTATCAGCACTTTATTAACGACTTTGCAACTTCATTGGGGTATAGAGCTTATAAAAGAAAGCCTCTTTATTCCCATTATAGGTTGTTGTCAAAGTAGCTTGTTGATAGCACCTATCATGTCTTTAGTGGCCCCTTTATTCCCATTATAGGTTGTTGTCAAAGTAGCTTCTTGATAGCACCTATCATGTCTTCAGTTCAGACATTCCAGCTACTCAAGGGGACAGAGCAGTTTATAGCTAGGACATATATCTGTGCCCATTCATAGTTCTCAGCACATTTATAATATATAGAAAGAAAAGTTTCTTTTTTTAATAGATGTTTTTCGTAGCAACAAAATAACTTGGTGAGTTGCTATACCAACAATTATGCAAGAATGTGTCTGTATGCCATGTGTAGACAAGGAAGTGAATAATTTGGGTGTGATTTCTATTGACTTGTTGTTGGCCTCACTTTGTCCCACCTCCAGCCTCACCCCGGCAACAAGCGCCTCAGACCTGACCTGCACGGAAGAGATGCCCAGGTAGGACACTCAACACCCGCTACCCTTATAGTGTACTCGTTTAGTTCAGGCTGTGGGGAATCACAAAGTTATTAGCATTACTTATGTATGGTGTTATTTCAGGCTTGACTTTTTGTCCTGTGGGTAAACACAAAGTTATTATCATTGCTTATGTGTGTTGTCACTTCCGTTTTCCTTTTTATTTTTTTGCTGTCATATCTCCGAGGATAAAACTTGATGCTTTATGCCTCACAACAAGATGTTTCCGCCATCTTTGCCCAACTCCATTGTTAAATATCCTTACTCCCACCTAAGCCCATGTCCTTGTAACTCATCCTTAATCCACTGCGCCATCATATAGTGACTGTAAACATATGCCCATGTCCTTGTAACTCATCCTTAATCCACTGCGCCATCATATAGTGACTGTAAACATATGCCCATGTCCTTGTAACTCATCCTTAATCCACTGCGCCATCATATAGTGACTGTAAACATATGCCCATGTCCTTGTAACTCATCCTTAATCCACTGCGCCGTCATATAGTGACTGTAAACACATGCCCCTGTCCTTGTAACTCATCCTTAATCCACTGCGCCATCATATAGTGACTGTAAACATATGCCTATGTCCTTGTAACTCATCCTTAATCCACTGCGCCATCATATAGTGACTGTAAACATATGCCCATGTCCTTGTAACTCATCCTTAATCCACTGCGCCATCATATAGTGACTATGAACACATGCCCATGTCCTTGTAACTCATCCTTAATCCACTGCGCCATCATATAGTGACTGTAAACACATGCCCTTGTAACTCATCCTTAATCCACTGCGCCATCATATAGTGACTGTAAACACATGCCCATGTCCTTGTAACTCATCCTTAATCCACTGCGCCATCATATAGTGACTGTAAACAAAAGCCCATGTCCTTGTAACTCATCCTTAATCCACTGCGCCATCATATAGTGACTAAAACACATGCCCATGTCCTTGTAACTCATCCTTAATCCACTGCGCCATCATATAGTGACTGTAAACACATGCCCATGTCCTTGTAACTCATCCTTAATCCACTGCGCCATCATATAGTGACTAAACACATGCCCATGTCCTTGTAACTCATCCTTAATCCACTGCGCCATCATATAGTGACTGTAAACACATGCCCATGTCCTTGTAACTCATCCTTAATCCACTGCGCCATCATATAGTGACCAAACACATGCCCATGTCCTTGTAACTCATCCTTAATCCACTGCGCCATCATATAGTGACCAAACACATGCCCATGTCCTTGTAACTCATCCTTAATCCACTGCGCCATCATATAGTGACTGTAAACACATGCCCATGTCCTTGTAACTCATCCTTAATCCACTGCGCCATCATATAGTGACTGTAAACACATGCCCATGTCCTTGTAACTCATCCTTAATCCACTGCGCCATCATATAGTGACTAAACACATGCCCATGTCCTTGTAACTCATCCTTAATCCACTGCGCCATCATATAGTGACTGTAAACACATGCCCATGTCCTTGTAACTCATCCTTAATCCACTGCGCCATCATATAGTGACTATGAACACGGCACAGTGGATTAAGGATGAGTTACAAAATCCATTGCGCCATTATATAGTGACTATGAACACATGCCCATGTCAATAAAGATTGTAAACGAAAGTAGACAAAAGGGTGTAATGCGTATGTGTGGACCTGCAGATCTTGAAAGGAGATGTAGGGCATGTTTTACGGGTGTGTAAAATTAAAGATCTTGTAAGATGAAGGATGCAGTGCGGATGTATAGAATTAAAGATTCTATAAGAGGAATTATTAATACGGATATGTAGAATTAAATATCTCGACAGAAGATAGAAGCATTTATTACGGGTGCGTGTAGTTAAAGGTCTTAAAAGATTGATAGAAGGATGCAATACGGGTGTGTAGAGTTAAAGATCTTGAGAGAAAATAGAAGGATGCAGTACGGATGTGTAGAATTAAAGATCTTGAGAGAAGATAGAAGGATGCAGTACGGATGTGTAGAATTAAAGATCTTGAAAGAAGATAGAAGGATGCAATACGGATGTGTAGAATTAAAGATCTTGAAAGAAGATAGAAGGATGCAGTACGGATGTGTAGAATTAAAGATCTTGAAAGAAGATAGAAGGATGCAGTACGGATGTGTAGAATTAAAGATCTTGAAAGAAAATAGAAGGATGCAGTACGGATGTGTAGAATTAAAGATCTTGAGAGAAGATGGAAGGATGCAGTACGGGTGTGTAGAATTAAAGAGGGGTAATCCTTTTACTTTTTTTTTTGTGCCAAGACTTCTGTAATTAAATTAAGTTCTGGGAATCAGGCGTGTTCGATTTGAGTACTGAAATCTGTGAGTGGCCAGAGCTTTAAGAATGTTCCAGATATATCACTGGTTAGTGCTTGGATTTACGATTTGTCAGTATGAAGAAGACTGGGTGGACAATTGTTATTGTTAGCATCGAATCTAAGATAATACCCAGTCATTGTAATTACATACTAAAATAATGGTGCCCTATGTGTACTAATGTTTGTTTTATTTACAAACAGGGCGTAATGTTTGTGATTACACTTTGAACTGTGCACTCGGGCTGCCTGTAGAATGTCCCATACATGTATGTGTATGTGCCCTTCCTCTTAATGTCACTATGTCGGTGTTTTCCTTCATGAGCACTATGAGATGAGCATGTGTAAATGTTGGACCTTGCATGGGTCTGCTCCTGTTCAATCCCCCTCTACATTCACGACATTCAATTTGTTTTTTCATACGACACAGTGGCCTCTCTTTTTTCCAACAAGTTTTGGCCACCTCCATTTCTTGGGTTTGTTTTGGTGTGTTCTTTTTTTTTCATGTAACACTGTGTCATAATTATGAGGGCTGATAAAAATAGTGATTGTTAGTTTTGATATAAGCATTCCACTTGCTTTGATAGAAAGTGCTAAGTACAGCTAGTAGTTTGAACTGGATAACCATTAATGGCGCTCAAAGAGCCTTCCAATATACTCTATTCCTATGCAATGTGAGCCAGTCCACCTGCCAGACCATACAGACTACTTATTCCATTACTGGCAGTTTGATTAGTACGCTAACCCTTCTTCTCCTTGCTCGTCGTGTGTGCTTTCTCCCCCCGCTGCGCATGCGTGTGGCAGCGACAGTATGGAGTTCCGGCGACGCAGTTTGTCCGACAGCGGGCCAGGCCGCAGAAGGTGAGGATGATGATCAGAACAGACTATACCATGATGCACTGTGCACTGACATGCAGGATGATGATCAGAACAGACTATACCATGATGCACTGTGTACTGACATGCAGGATGAGGCTAGACACTGACATGCAGGATCAGGCTAGACACTGACATGCAGGATCATGATCAGAACAGACTATACCTGATGCACTAGACACTGACATGCAGGATGATGATCAGAACAGACTATACCATGATGCACTGTGCACTGACATGCAGGATGATGATCAGAACAGACTATACCATGATGCACTGTGCACTGACATGCAGGATGATGATCAGAACAGACTATACCATGATGCACTGTGCACTGACATGCAGGATGATGATCAGAACAAACTATACCATGATGCACTGTGCACTGACATGCAGGATGATGATCAGAACAGACTATACCATGATGCACTGTGCACTGACATGCAGGATTAGACTAGACACTGACATGCAGGATGATGATCAGAACAGACTATACCATGATGCACTGTGCACTGACATGCAGGATGATGATCAGAACAGACTTTACCATGATGCACTGTGCACTGACATGCAGGATTAGACTAGACACTGACATGCAGGATGATGATCAGAACAGACTATACCATGATGCACTGTGTACTGACATGCAGGATGAGGCTAGACACTGACATGCAGGATCAGGCTAGACACTGACATGCAGGATTAGACTAGACACTGACATGCAGGATCAGGCTAGACACTGACATGCAGGATTAGACTAGACACTGACATGCAGGATCAGACTAGACACTGACATGCAGGATCAGACTAGACACTGACATGCAGGATCAGGCTAGACACTGACATGCAGGATGATGATCAGAACAGACTATACCATGATGCACTGTGCACTGACATGCAGGATGATGATCAGAACAGGCTATACCATGATGCACTGTGCACTGACATGCAGGATGATGATCAGAACAGACTATACCATGATGCACTGTGCACTGACATGCAGGATGATGATCAGAACAGACTATACCATGATGCACTGTGCACTGACATGCAGGATGATGATCAGAACAGGCTATACCATGATGCACTGTGCACTGACATGCAGGATGATGATCAGAACAGACTATACCATGATGCACTGTGCACTGACATGCAGGATTACACTAGACACTGACATGCAGGATGATGATCAGAACAGACTATACCATGATGCACTGTGCACTGACATGCAGGATTAGACTAGACACTGACATGCAGGATGATGATCAGAACAGACTATACCATGATGCACTGTGCACTGACATGCAGGATGATGATAGACACTGACATGCAGGATCAG
>RQTK01000118.1:129432-143237 GCA_003991915.1 Elysia chlorotica | reverse complement strand
GAATCGCTGTAGCTCAAGATTGCGGGGAATAAGAATCGCTGTAGCTCAAGATTCCAGGGATAAGAATCGCTGTAGCCCAAGATTGCGGGGAATAAGAATCGCTATAGTTCAAGTTTGTGGGGAATAAGAATTACTGTAGCCTAAGATTGCGGGGAATAAGAATCGCTGTAGCTCAAGATTGCGGGGAATAAGAATCGCTGTAGCTCAAGATTGCGGGGAATAAGAATTACTGTAGCCTAAGATTGCGGGGAATAAGAATCGCTGTAGCTCAAGATTCCGGGGAATAAGAATCGCTGTAGCTCAAGATTCCGGGGAATAAGGATCGCTGTAGCTCAAGATTGCAGGGAATAAGAATCGATCTAGCTCAAGATTGTGGGGAATAAGAATCGCTGTAGCTCAAGATTGTGGGGAATAAGGATCGCTGTAGCTCAAGATTGTGGGGAATAAGGATCGGTGTAACTCAAGATTGCTTGGAATAAGAATAGCTGTAGCTCAAGATTGTGGGAAATAAGGATCGCTCTAGCTCGAGATTGTGGGGAATAAGGATCGCTGTAGCTCAAGATTGTGGGGAATAAGGATCGCTGTAGCTCAAAATTGTGGGGAATAAGAATCGCTGTAGCTCGCGATTGTGGGGAATAAGAATCGCTGTAGCTCAAGATTGCGGGGAATAAGAATCGCTGTAGCTCAAGATTGTGGGGAATAAGAATCACTGTATCTCAAGATTGTGGGGAATAAGAATCGCTGTAGCTCAAGATTCCAGGGATAAGAATCGCTGTAGCCCAAGATTGCGGGGAATAAGAATCACTATAGTTCAAGATTGTGGGGAATAAGAATTACTGTAGCCTAAGATTGCGGGGAATAAGAATCGCTGTAGCTCAAGATTGCAGGGAATAAGAATCGCTGTAGCTCAAGATTGCGGGGAATAAGAATTACTGTAGCCTAAGATTGTGGGGAATAAGAATTACTGTAGCTCAAGATTGTGGGGAATAAGAATCGCTGTAGCTCAAGATTGTGGGGGATAAGAATCGCTGTAGCTCAAGATTGTGGGGAATAAGAATCGCTGTAGCTCAAGATTGCGGGGAATAAGAATCGCTGTAGCTCAAGATTGCGGGGAATAAGAATCGCTGTAGCTCAAGATTGCGGGGAATAAGAATCGCTGTAGCTCAAGATTGTGGGGAATAAGAATCGCTGTAGCTCAAGATTCCGGGGAATAAGAATCGCTGTAGCTCAAGATTGCAGGGAATAAGGATCGCTGTAGCTCAAGATTGCGGGGAATAAGAATCGTTGTAGCTCAAGGTTGCGGGGAATAAGAATGGCTGTAGCTCAAGATTGTGGGGAATAAGGATCGCTGTAGCTCGAGGACGTGACAGTGATGGCTGCTGATTTCTCCTGATATCTCTTCACTCCATTTATTTATCTTTTTTCCCTTCCTTAAAACCTTGATCCTCTAGATGTGCTAGTTTCTCATTTCCGCCACACAGCATTAGCAATAGCCTACATATTGTAGTGCAATATAAGTGAACTACACATCACTAGCAATAGCCTACATATTGTAGTGCAATATAAGTGAACCACACAGCATTAGCAATAGTCTTTATAGTGTAATGCAATATAAGTGAACCACACATCATTAGCAATAGTCTACATATTGTAATCCAATATAAGTGAACCACACATCATTAGCAATAGTCTTATTGTAATCCAATATAAGTGAACCACACATCATTAGCAATAGTCTACATATTGTAATGCAATATAAGTGAACCACACATCATTAGCAATAGTCTACATATTGTAATCCAATATAAGTGAACCACACATCATTAGCAATAGTCTATATATTGTAATCCAATATAAGTGAACTACACAGCATTAGCAATATTCTACATATTGTATTGCAATATAAGTGAACCAAACAGCATTAGCAATAGTCTATATAGTGTATTGCAATATAAGTGAACCACACAGCATAAGCAATAGCCTACATTATTAAATGCAATATAAGTGAACCACACATCAGTAGCAATATCCTACATGTTGTATTGCAATATAAGGGAATCACACAGCATTAGCAATAGTGGACATATTGTAATGCAATATAAGTGAACCACACAGCATTAGCAATAGCCTATATAATTTATTGTAATGCAATATAAGTGAACCACACAACATTAGCAATAGCCAATATAATTTATTGTAATGCAATATAAGTGAACCACGCAGCATTAGCAATAGCCTACATTTGTAATGCAATATAAGTGAACCACACAGCATTAGCAATAGCCTATATAATTTATTGTAATGCAATATAAGTGAACCACACAACATTAGCAATAGCCAAAAAATTTATTGTATTGCAATATAAGTGAACCACACAACATTAGCAATAGTCTATATAGTGTAATGCAATATAAGTGAATCACACAGCATTAGCAATAGTCTACATATTGTAATGCAATATAAGTGAACCACACATCATTAGCAATAGTCTACAATAATACATATTGTAATGCAATATAAGTGAACCACACAGAGGTCCTACATTTACTAATTAAAACATTGCTTTTTATAATGCTTGGTCTGGTTTTCAGATTGTGGGTGCCTCTTTTTTTCACATTTAATTTTTTGTTTATTTTTAGGTTCGTGTGTGTAATTTTTTTTTACTTTAACCACTTCCTATTTATTTCTTTTACTTTCCATTAAACTACCTGGTGTGGCCGGATTTCATATATCGTTCTATTTATTCCTCTACAAATTTGACTATTATACCCTTTACATGTTTTCGCACCGATGGACCGCTCGTATCTCTGTACATTTACTTGGAGATGGAAGCTAGCGTGCACTTAACATGCTCTGTTCTTTAGCACTAGATAATGACTCGCCGTTCATAGGAACCGGCTGCTCAGTGTAGATAACAGAGGAACGCTCCTTCTGGGAACCATTTGAGCCGTCTAGATCTTCTAAGAACCATCTGGCAAGACAAGATAACAGAGGGACGCTCCTTCTGGGAGCCATTTGAGCCGTCTAGATCTTCTTAGAACCATCTGGCCAGACAAGATAACAGAGGGACGCTCCTTCTGGGAGCCATTTGAGCCGTCTAGATCTTCTAAGAACCATCTGGCCAGACAAGATAACAGAGGGACGCTCCTTCTGGGAGCCATTTGAGCCGTCTAGATCTTCTAAGAACCATCTGGCCAGACAAGATAACAGAGGAACGCTCCTTCTGGGAGCCATTTGAGCCGTCTAGATCTTCTAAGAACCATCTGGCAAGACAAGATAACAGAGGAACGCTCCTTCTGGGAGCCATTTGAGCCGTCTAGATCTTCTAAGAACCATCTGGCCAGACAAGATAACAGAGGAACGCTCCTTCTGGGAGCCATAAAACTATCCATGCCAAAACATGGTTCGTTTTCTTAGATAACAGATATTGAATCATCTTTTAAGTGTATATAACTGATATAGGTTTATCTAATTAGTGTAGATGGCTGACCTCAAATTACCTAATTGGTGTAGATGGCTGACCTCAAATTACCTAATTGGTGTAGATGGCTGACCTCAAATTACCTAATTGGTGTAGATGGCTGACCCCAAATTACCTAATTGGTGTAGCTGGCTGACCTCAATTTACCAATTTAGTGTAGATGGCTGACCTCAAATTACCTAATTGGTGTAGATGGCTGACCTCAAATTACCTAATTGGTGTAGATAGCTGACCTCAAATTACCTAATTGGTGTAGATAGCTGACCTCAAATTACCTAATTGGTGTAGATAGCTGACCTCAAATTGTCTAATTGGTGTAGATAGCTGACCTCAAATTACCTAATTGGTGTAGATAGCTGACCTCAAATTACCTAATTGGTGTAGATAGCTGACCTCAAATTACCTAATTGGTGTAGATAGCTGACCTCAAATTACCTAATTGGTGTAGATAGCTGACCTCAAATTACCTAATTGGTGTAGATAGCTGACCTCAAATTACCTAATTGGTGTAGATAGCTGACCCCAAGCCCTATGTAGACCAGGCAAGTCCTGCATAGTGTTCATTTGTTTTTGGTGATACTTTTGTATTTTCTATCAAATTATTATAGTATTCACCATGCACGTTTTTACTTGACAAGGCGCTAAAGCTATTGCTGAACTTATCTCTTATCTCTAAACCTTCCCTGCATGCATGATTCTGCTTTTGTCTTTCTAGTACCTAGAGGTTTTATGAGAAAATCAAGTCGTTTTGTTCTTATTTCACCCATGTACATGCAACAAAAAAGAAAGATTTAAAAAAGGTTTATATGTTTCTTCTTTGTTATATATATATATAGATTTGTTTTGCCAGAAATGTATTTAAAACAAGCTAGCTGTTCTCTTATTTGTAGTCATTTTTAGACAGATATTGGAAATTCATTTTTTTTTTTAAAGTAAATTATACCTTCGATTACAAACCCAAATACATGGAGGTCCCTTATCTGGCATATGCTTAAAAAAATAAGGCCTCTGTAAGATATGCATTATTCTTACTTCCAAGAATGAGTTACATATCTGTAAAAAAAAAAAAAAAAAAAAAAAAAAAATTACAACGCACATATTTTTTTTGCATTTTAACTGCCAATTTCAATGTTTGTTTCTCTTGCTTCTTTAAACTGCAGTTTAAAAAGATTCTTTTTTCTATTTATTTTAACCTTCAAATTTCAATGTTGTTGCTTTTAACCACTAATGTGACCAGCTCTGAGTCTAACTCCCCTATTCTATTTCCACTAATGTGACCAGCTCTGAGTCTAACTCCTCTATTCTATTTCCACTAATGTGACCTACTCTGAGTCTAACTCCCCTATTCTATTTCCACTAATGTGACCAGCTCTGAGTCTAACTCCCCTATTCTATTTCCACTAATGTGACCAGCTCTGAGTCTAACTCCCCTATTCTATTACCACTAATGTGACCAGCTCTGAGTCTAACTCCCCTATTCTATTACCACTAATGTGACCAGCTCTGAGTCTAACTCCCCTATTCTATTACCACTAATGTGACCAGCTCTGAGTCTAACTCCCCTATTCTATTACCACTAATGTGACCAGCTCTGAGTCTAACTCCCCTATTCTATTACCACTAATGTGACCAGCTCTGAGTCTAACTCCCCTATTCTATTACCACTAATGTGACCAGCTCTGAGTCTAACTCCCCTATTCTATTACCACTAATGTGACCAGCTCTGAGTCTAACTCCCCTATTCTATTACCACTAATGTGACCAGCTCTGAGTCTAACTCCCCTATTCTATTACCACTAATGTGACCAGCTCTGAGTCTAACTCCCCTATTCTATTACCACTAATGTGACCAGCTCTGAGTCTAACTCCCCTATTCTATTACCACTAATGTGACCAGCTCTGAGTCTAACTCCCCTATTCTATTACCACTAATGTGACCAGCTCTGAGTCTAACTCCCCTATTCTATTACCACTAATGTGACCAGCTCCGAGTCGAACATGTCGACGGACACAAGCCCGGTGCAGACGTTTCTCTTGTCGCCGGACATCGACACCCAGGACTCGACTGTGTACCGGGACAGCGGCTTCTACCTGCTGCGCAAAGACTCGGAGCGGCGCCAGACCATGGTGCGCATTCTCGACCAGGACATGGACAAGGTCAGTCCGTTGTTACATGTATATACTAGGCTGGTTGTAGAGCGATAGTGACTTCTACCAAAGACTGAGTGACACCAGTTGTTACATGTATATACTAGGCTGGTTGTAGAGCGATAGTGACTTCTACCAAAGACTGAGTGACACCAGTTGTTACATGTATATACTAGGCTGGTTGTAGAGCGATAGTGACTTCTACCAAAGACTGAGTGACACCAGTTGTTATTATGTATATACTAGGACGGTTGTAGAGCGATAGTGACTTCTACCAAAGACTGAGTGACACCAGTTGTTACATGTATATACTAGGCTGGTTGTAGAGCGATAGTGACTTCTACCAAAAACTGAGTGACACCAGTTGTTATATACTAGGCTGGTTGTAGAGTGATAGTGACTTCTACCAAAGACTGAGTGACACCAGTTGTTATATACTAGGACGGTTGTAGAGCGATAGTGACTTCTACCAAAGACTGTGTGACACCAGTTGTTACATGTATATACTAGGCTGGTTGTAGAGCGATAGTGACTTCTACCAAAGACTGTGTGACACCAGTTGTTATATACTAGGCTGGTTGTAGAGCGATAGTGACTTCTACCAAAGACTGAGTGACACCAGTTGTTATATACTAGGTGGTTGTAGAGTGATAGTGACTTCTACCAAAGACTGAGTGACACCAGTTGTTATATACTAGGCTGGTTGTAGAGTGATAGTGACTTCTACCAAAACTGAGTGACACCAGTTGTTATATACTAGGATGGTTGTAGAGTGATAGTGACTTCTACCAAAGACTGTGTGACACCAGTTGTTATATACTAGGCTGGTTGTAGAGTGATAGTGACTTCTACCAAAGACTGTGTGACACCAGTTGTTATATGTATACTAGGCTGGTTGTAGAGTGATAGTGACTTCTACCAAAGACTGAGTGACACCAGTTGTTATATGTATATACTAGGATGGTTGTAGAGTGATAGTGACTTCTACCAAAGACTGAGTGACACCAGTTGTTATATGTATATACTAGGCTGGTTGTAGAGTGATAGTGACTTCTACCAAAGACTGAGTGACACCAGTTGTTATATACTATGACGGTTGTAGAGCGATAGTGACTTCTACCAAAGACTGAGTGACACCAGTTGTTATATACTAGGCTGGTTGTAGAGTGATAGTGACTTCTACCAAAGACTGTGTGACACCAGTTGTTATATGTATATACTAGGCTGGTTGTAGAGTGATAGTGACTTCTACCAAAGACTGAGTGACACCAGTTGTTATATACTAGGCTGGTTGTAGAGTGATAGTGACTTCTACCAAAGGCTGTGTGGCACCAGTTGTTATATGTATATACTAGGCTGGTTGTAGAATAGCTGGTTATAATGATTTGACATTACCAAAGACTGAGTGACACCAGTTAGTTATATGTATATATTATACTATTGTAACGCATTGTACTATAAGTTGATCTATTCATTTCCTCACCCTTTTTAGGTGCGTAACTTTTGGGTAGCGGATTGACTAGATGTATGTACATTATCTTGTTTGTTTGCATAACGATTGTATTTCAAGCCTAAGAATTTGATTGTGAGTTTGCTTACTGAACACAGCCCTTCTCGAAACCTCCGGCTAGTTCTAGAATAGTAATCACCTCGTCACCTCTTGTTTACCTTTGTTCTGATTGGTTGTTAATTGCTAAAGAGATGTACCGAGAATATTCTCTTATGATTTACGTAATTCTTGTTCTGGATGATTCGACGAAATTTTGTATAAATAAGAATCTTAATTAGATTTATCAAGAGTCAACATTTCAAGAGTCAACATTGTTTCAAGAGTCAATATTGTTTTCCAGAGTCTACATTGAAACTCCAGTAATTGTACTATTGAGCCGTCCTACAAACATTGTAGAGTATAGCCCTTTTGTTGGATTAAACAGTTTGAAATTGTTACTTGCGGACTTCGGATTTATTTTCTACGGACGAGTCGTGTGATTGGCTGTGAATATTTTTAAAACCCCTAGACAAACAGAGCCTAACAGATTACCACCATCACCAGCAAATCTGTTACACTGGTTGTAGAGTGATAGTGACTTCTACCAAAGACTGAGTGACGCCAGTTGTTACATGTATATACTAGGCTGGTTGTAGAGCGATAGTGACTTCTACCAAAAACTGAGTGACACCAGTTGTTATATACTAGGCTGGTTGTAGAGTGATAGTGACTTCTACCAAAGACTGAGTGACACCAGTTGTTATATACTAGGCTGGTTGTAGAGTGATAGTGACTTCTACCAAAGACTGTGTGACACCAGTTGTTTTTTTTATATACTAGGTTGGTTGTAGAGTGATAGTGTCTTCTACCAAAGACTGTGTGACTCCAGTTGTTTTTTTTATTTATATTCTAGGTTGGTTGTAGAGTGATAGTGACTTCTACCAAATACTGTGTGACACCAGTTGTTATATGTATATTCTAGGTTGGTTGTAGAGTGATAGTGACTTCTACCAAATACTGTGTGTCACCAGTTGTTTTTTTTATTTATATTCTATGTTGGTTGTAGAGTGATAGTGACTTCTACCAAAGACTGTGTGTCACCAGTTGTTTTTTTTATATTCTAGGCTGGTTGTAGAGTGATAGTGACTTCTACCAAAGACTGAGTGACACCAGTTGTTATATGTACATCCTAGGACGGTTGTAGAGCGATAGTGACTTCTACCAAAGACTGAGTGACACCAGTTGTTATATGTACATCCTGCGTAAACTGTGTTGTGTGCTTTTGCGCCAGTATTCGAAGCGTCTCCTTCTTTATATAGCAGTAATAGCACCCTCAGCTGTTAAAGCTCCATAATGTCGTCCATTCAAGAAATCAAAGAGCTTGCTGAGGAACTGCAGTTACGAGGAGATGAAAAGAAAAAATTTATTATTGAGGAAATGGATAAATTGCGTAAACTTCAAGCTGAAAAGGAAGAGCGAGAAGCTAAACTTCTAAAAGAAGAGCGAGAAGCTAAACTTCAAGCTGAAAGGGAAGAGCGAGAAGCTAAACTTCAAGCTGAAAGGGAAGAGCGAGAAGCTAAACTTCAAGCTGAGAAAGAACTAAAGATGGAGGAAATGAGGACACAGTTAGAGTTGGCAAGGATACAAGCACAGGCAAGTCAGCAAAGTGAACACAACCTTACATCAGGCAGCACAAGATCGGTCCATGAAGGAGAGCATTCTAAATTCAAGATGCCTAAATTACCGGCTTTTGTGGACAGAAAGGATGACCTGGATTCTTGGTTACTTCGGTTTGAGCGATTCGCTACCACAAGTGGATGGCCCAAGGAAAGCTGGTGCACACCATTATCCGCACTGCTGACAGGAAGATTTTTGGGTAGCGGATCGGCTAGATCTATGTACATTATCTTGTTTAGTTGCATAACGTTTGTATTTTGAGCCTAGGAATTTAGTTTTGTTTATTGAACACAGCCCGCACTTGTAATTGTATGGTCTAGATTTTTCTCAATATCCGACTTAGTTCTAGCATAGTAATGACCTCGTCGCCCCTTGTTTACCTTTGTTTTGATTGGTTGCTAATTGCTAATGATGTGTACGGAGAATGTTCTCTTATGATTTATGTATTTTCTTTTCTGGATGATTCGACGAGATTTTGTATAAATAAGAATCTAAATTATATTTGCTAGTCAACATTGTCTCCAGAGTCAAACATTGACTCTCCAGTAATGATTGATGATTCAACCTACCGATATTGTAAAGTAAAGCTCTTATTGTTGGATTAAACAGTTTGCAATTGTTACTTGCGGACTTCGGCCTTATTTTCTACGGACGAGTCGTGTGATTGGCTGCTTATATTTTAATACCCCTAGACAAACAGAGCCTAACAGATCACCATCATCACTACCAAATCTGTTACAACATACAACTTAGCAACTGGGGGACACATGGCTTCATCAGACTAAGTGACGCCAGACCAGTCCGTGGTTATATCCTAGGACGCTTGTAGAGTGATAGTCACTTGTACCATAGTACAATAATAGTCTGATGAAGCCATTAAAGGCGAAACGTCTACATGTATTTGTCTAACTCTAGTTGTGTTTGTTTTATTGTGTCCCTCAGTTGCTAAGTTGTGCGTATTCCTCTCTTTATTATTATATTATTCCTACTACTTTTAGGTCCTTAGCAACTGAGTAGGTGTACTCTTTAGTGTTGTGCTCTTGGTTCCCTTTTTGGGTAGATTCCCATAGTAATAGTAGTAGTAGTAGTAGTAGTAGTAGCAGCAGCAGCAGCAGCAGCAGCAGTAGTAGTAGTAGTAGTAGTAGTAGTAGTAGTAGTAGTAGTAGTTGTAGTAGTAGTAGTAGTAGTAGTAGTAGTAGTAGTAGTAGTAGTAGTAGTAGTAGTAGTAGTAGTAGTAGTAGTAGTAGTAGTAGTAGTAGTAGTAGTAGTAGTAGTAGTAGTAGTAGTAGTAGTAGTAGTAGTAGTAGTAGTCGCAGCATCAGTAGACATAGTTGTAACATTACCAGTAACAGCAGCAGCATGTTGTACCTCAGTATATACCTGTAGGAAAAGGAGATAATTTGTTAAAACTGACCGTGGTTTACAGTACTAAAGAAATATTTTTAAAGAAAAAAAATTAAATTGTTTTAATCATATAATACAGAACAATTATTGTAGCTATTGTGATAAATTCTCGCCTAGCTGTAACAGACGTAGAAAAGATTTATAGTTTTCTTGTCAGTGTACTTCTTGGTTAGGGGAACGCGGTGGCTCTGGGGTAGAACACCGGCCTCCGACTCAAAAGGTCCGTAATTCGATTCCTGGCAATTTCGCTCCCTACTGGTTGGGTCGTTGTTAGTATGATGTGACCAGATGAGACAGGAGTCATTCCCGCCCTGTCTCGTGTGTGGCAGCACATGAAATTGTCAGATGTCAGTCTTTGGGCCTGTCCACAATATAGCCTATTTAGTGCTGATGTTGGACGTTAAACCAACTCAACTACAACTACAACAACTTCTTGGTTTTATTCGTAAAGAATTGAGAAAAAGTTATTTTTAAGAATGTCCATCCCAACCCCCAACCGCACCCACCTATTCCTTTTCTTTCCTTATATCTGTTGTGATAGGATTGAATGTGGGATTTTTGTTTTTCAGGATCACTTGTCGTGCCTTCTGAGCGGCATTAAAGAGTACATTCTCAACCAAAATTCAAAGGCCATCAAAGGCGCTATAGGTGAGCAATGTTTTTTTTTTTCATGTAATTGCAAGGGGAAAATACAGATTAGTTATTTCTGAACCCTGTGTTTTGAGCAGTCATTGCATGTTAATAAAATAAATATTTCATTGGATGACAAAAAATGGTACCATTGTTTATGAAATACAATTTTGACCAACAAAATCTGATATAGGAATACAGAAATGTCATATTTTGAAATTTTCAACAACAAAAAAAAAAGGTGAGCATGTTGAACATGTAAACAAATCTGTTTTTAGATAAAAAAAAATTATTTTTAGATTGCATCATTACATTAAATAAAGAAAGAGTGAAGGAGACTTTTACATTTTCTCTCTTTGGTAAATATCTACCTAAAGTTGTCTATGTTTCAGGCAATGTTGCTAATATTTCTGTATTGTTTGAAATATGTTTTTACAAGTTTAAGCTTGAGCACGGTGAGCCGTGCTATCTCAGGCCACTCCCAGTGTTTCAGACTTTTAAACTTGTGTTATCTGTGAATGCTTGGCCTGGTGACACGGTGCTATCTCAGACCACTCCCAGTGTTTCAGACTTTTAAACGTGTCCTTGTGTTATCTGTGCATGCTTTGCCTGGTGACACGGTGCTATCTCAGACCACTCCCAGTGTTTCAGACTTTTAAACTTGTGTTATCTGTGAATGCTTTGCCCGCAGACACGGTGCTATCTCAGACCACTCCCAGTGTTTCAGACTTTTAAACTTGTGTTATCTGTGAATGCTTGGCCCGCAGACACCGTGCTATCTCAGACCACTCCCAGTGTTTCAGACTTTTAAACTTGTCCTTGTGTTATCTGTGAATGCTTGGCCCGCAGACACCGTGCTATCTCAGACCACTCCCAGTGTTTCAGACTTTTAAACTTGTCCTTGTGTTATCTGTGAATGCTTGGCCTGGTGACACGGTGCTATCTCAGACCACTCCCAGTGTTTCAGACTTTTAAACTGTCCTTGTGTTATCTGTGAATGCTTGGCCTGGTGACACGGTGCTATCTCAGACCACTCCCAGTGTTTCAGACTTTTAAACTTGTCCTTGTGTTATCTGTGAATGCTTTGCCTGCAGACACCGTGCTATCTCAGACCACTCCCAGTGTTTCAGACTTTTAAACTTGTGTTATCTGTGAATGCTTTGCCCGCAGACACGGTGCGTGAGGGAATACGTCCAGTTTGACGCGGCGGCCCTCAGCGAGATCCAGCTGGCCCTGTGCGAGTGTCAGGAAGCGGTGAGCTTTCATTGTCTATACGTTTCGTGAAAGGATTTACTCACGTCCTGTCAAATAAGCATCATCTTTTAACTCCTACTCGTTACTCCGTCCGTTGGTAGTTCAACGAAAGAATAAGCTTTGCGTGGAAAGAGTTAAAAATGTAAACATTCTATAAACAGAGATAAACTCTAGCAGGTCTAGGAAAGTAAACATCGATTGATATGCCATGAAACTAGATCGATAATGGAGAGAGGAGAACGCTAGCAATGCTGTACAAAGCATATTACTTTGATATGTCTCTACAAAATGTAGTCTATAGGACAGAAAGCTGTGAGAGGGTTTCAATAGGCGGCCTATGACGAGGTGGAAAAACGAGAGAAACATTCAGGACGAGAGAGACAAAGGGATTCTCTCTATTCAAAGACAACCAATTGAAAGGTCAGTTAGATCTTTGCTAGTTGAGGCAGACTTAAAATGAACTATGTTTTCGAATCTCAGAGAGTTTCTGTGGGTATGCCATATATTTGGTCTGACCCATTGTATCGTCCTAACTCCTATACTTATAAAGCAATGCTTCTCTCTCTCTCTCTCTCTCTCTCTCTCTCTCTCTCTCTCTCTCATTGGCCCCCTTTAGAATGAACATCAATGCGTCTCTCTCTCTCTCTGCCCCCCCCTCGAGTAACCCTCTCTCTCTCTCTCTCTCTCTCTCTCTCTCTCTCTCTCTCTCTCTCTCTCTCTCTCTCTCTCATTGGCCCCCTCTCTCTCTCTCTCTCTCTCTCTCTCTCTCTCTCTCTCTCTCTCTCTCATTGGCCCCCTTTAGAATGAACATCAATGCGTCTCTCTCTCTCTCTCTCTCTCTCTCTCTCTCTCTCTCTCTCTCTTTCTCTCTCTCATTGGCCCCCTTTAGAATGAACACATGCTCTTCACACTAGGACTAAGGAGAAACATTTGTATGCACTTGTACGAAGGCTCTCCAAAGAAATTTTTCTGTATGATTGACAGGGTCATATAAAGCATGTTTTGATATAGCTACAGACTTTCTGCAACTGTCTGGGTGTTTGTTTGTATGTCTTAATGGGTAAAATACCCAGACAATTATTGAGGGGTGGGTGGTGAAAGTTTGGTAAGTTTTCTTTTAAAAAGTTGCAATTTAGTCAAGTTTTGTGCAAAACAGTTGCGAGTTGTGATCGCAACTTTCTGTGGGGACAGACCAAATCAATAATAGTTGATATTACAAAGTGGAAAGGGAACTAGATTCACTAGTTGATGGAATTGGTGTACTGGTAGCCTCCGTCTGTAGGAATCCACAGGGAACTAGATTCACTAGTTTATGGAATTGGTGTACTGGTAGCCTCCATCTGTAGGAATCCACATGGAACTAGATTCACTAGTTTATGGAATTGGTGTACTGGTAGCCGCCATCTGTAGGAATCCACAGGGAACTAGATTCACTAGTTTATGGAATTGGTGTACTGGTAGCCTCCGTCTGTAGGAATCCACAGGGAACTAGATTTACTAGTTGATGGAATTGGTGTACTGGTAGCCTCCGTCTGTAGGAATCCACAGGGAACTAGATTTACTAGTTGATGGAATTGGTGTACTGGTAGCCTCCGTCTGTAGGAATCCACAGGGAACTAGATTTACTAGTTGATGGAATTGGTGTACTGGTAGTCTCCATCTGTAGGAATCCACAGGGAACTAGATTCACTAGTTTATGGAATTGGTGTACTGGTAGCCTCC
>RQTK01000118.1:85465-128514 GCA_003991915.1 Elysia chlorotica | reverse complement strand
GGGGTGGGGGGGGGGAGGGAGAGAGAGAGGAGTTGGTAAAAGCTGAAGACTGGTGAGGAGTATGAAGAAAGGCATGCATTTACTGAGACATGACCAAAAATGAAAAAAATATAAGGGATGGGGGAAAAAGACACGGAGAGAGAGAGAGAAAGAGATTGGAGAGGAGAAAAAAAGTTGATGTTTAGTTTGTATTGCAGGTGAGCAACAATCTGCGAGTGCACAACATCAAGCCACACTGGATGTTTGCGCTGGACAATCTCATCAGAGGGGCCGTACAAGTGGCCATCACCATACTGTCAGGTTTATGTGTAGCTCCAAGCAACCTCTTTCAGGTTTATGTGTAGCTCCAAGCAACCTCTTTCAGGTTTATGTGTAGCTCCAAGCAACCTCTTTCAGGTTTATGTGTAGCTCCAAGCAACCTCTTTCAGGTTTATGTGTAGCTCCAAGCAACCTCTTTCAGGTTTATGTGTAGCTCCAAGCAACCTCTTTCAGGTTTATGTGTAGCTCCAAGCAACCTCTTTCAGGTTTATGTGTAGCTCCAAGCAATCTCTTTCAGGTTATATGTAGCTCCAGTTTTGTAGCTTCAAGCAACCTTAATGTTAATGGAAGCTAGAGGCCGAAGTTTTCTAGAGATTTCTAGATCTGTTTCTTGTGTATATAAGACCAAAGCAAGATAGAGGGATAGTTATAGAGTGATTGAAGGTATTTTGTAGAAAACAGTGTTTATACTTCTTATCATGTGGTGACATCTTGCCACAGTGAGCGCTGTTATTTTGCTGCTGTTTAGATCCATTATAGATTTAGACATATTATCAAGTACTGGTTGAGATATATTGTAAAGTACTGATTTAGATCTAGACATTGTTGAATGATGTATTCTCAACTATAAGTAAAAATTAATTTATTAAGTTTCTACAAAGGGTTTCTAGTATTTTGTTAATGTTGACAAGATTGTGTGACCAACTCTACGTGAATTTTTCACAAATTGACCTGAACCAGGGATGCACTTTAGGGAATCAAGGCCACAGTGTGTGTGTGTGTGTGTGTGTGTGTTCAGAGCTTGTATAAGGGTAATGTAGTGTTCTTTAATTTTTGTAATGTCATGTGAGCAGGCACAGTATAATTGTGTTCTTTAATTTTTGTAATGTCATGTGAGCAGGCACAGTATAATTGTGTTCTTTAATTTTTGTAATGTCATGTGAGCAGGCACAGTATAATTGTGTTCTTTAATTTTTGTAATGTCATGTGAGCAGGCACAGTATAATTGTGTTCTTTAATTTTTGTAATGTCATGTGAGCAGGCACAGTATAATTGTGTTCTTTAATTTTTGTAATGTCATGTGAGCAGGCACAGTATAATTGTGTTCTTTAATTTTTGTAATGTCATGTGAGCAGGCACAGTATAATTGTGTTCTTTAATTTTTGTAATGTCATGTGAGCAGGCACAGTATAATTGTGTTCTTCAATGTGTTAACGTCATGTGAGCAGGCGCAGTATAATTGTGTTCTTCAATTTTTGTAACGTCATGTGAGCAGGCGCAGTATAATTGTGTTCTTCAATGTTTGTAACGTCATGTGAGCAGGCGCAGTATAATTGTGTTCTTCAATTTTTGTAACGTCATGTGAGCAGGCGCAGTATAATTGTGTTCTTCAATTTTTGTAACGTCATGTGAGCAGGCGCAGTATAATTGTGTTCTTCAATTTTTGTAACGTCATGTGAGCAGGCGCAGTATAATTGTGTTCTTCAATTTTTGTAACGTCATGTGAGCAGGCGCAGTATAATTGTGTTCTTCAATTTTTGTAACGTCATGTGAGCAGGCGCAGTATAATTGTGTTCTTCAATTTTTGTAACGTCATGTGAGCAGGCGCAGTATAATTGTGTTCTTCAATTTTTGTAACGTCATGTGAGCAGGCGCAGTATAATTGTGTTCTTCAATTTTTGTAACGTCATGTGAGCAGGCGCAGTATAATTGTGTTCTTCAATTTTTGTAACGTCGTGTGAGCAGGCACAGTATAATTGTGTTCTTCAATTTTTGTAACGTCGTGTGAGCAGGCACAGTATAATTGTGTTCTTTAATTTTTGTAATGTCATGTGAGCAGGCACAGTATAATTGTGTTCTTTAATTTTTGTAATGTCATGTGAGCAGGCACAGTATAATTGTGTTCTTTAATTTTTGTAATGTCATGTGAGCAGGCACAGTATAATTGTGTTCTTTAATTTTTGTAATGTCATGTGAGCAGGCACAGTATAATTGTGTTCTTCAATGTGTTAACATCATGTGAGCAGGCACAATATAATTGTGTGCTTTAATGTGTTAACGTCGTGTGAGCAGGCACAGTATAATTGTGTTCTTTAATTTTTGTAATGTCATGTGAGCAGGCACAGTATAATTGTGTTCTTTAATTTTTGTAATGTCATGTGAGCAGGCACAGTATAATTGTGTTCTTTAATTTTTGTAATGTCATGTGAGCAGGCACAGTATAATTGTGTTCTTTAATTTTTGTAATGTCATGTGAGCAGGCACAGTATAATTGTGTTCTTCAATGTGTTAACATCATGTGAGCAGGCACAATATAATTGTGTGCTTTAATGTGTTAACGTCGTGTGAGCAGGCACAGTATAATTGTGTTCTTTAATTTTTGTAATGTCATGTGAGCAGGCACAGTATAATTGTGTTCTTTAATTTTTGTAATGTCATGTGAGCAGGCACAGTATAATTGTGTTCTTTAATTTTTGTAATGTCATGTGAGCAGGCACAGTATAATTGTGTTCTTCAATTTTTGTAACGTCATGTGAGCAGGCACAGTATAATTGTGTTCTTCAATGTGTTAACATCATGTGAGCAGGCACAATATAATTGTGTGCTTTAATGTGTTAACGTCGTGTGAGCAGGCACAGTATATTGTGTTCTTCAATTTTTGTAACGTCATGTGAGCAGGCACAGTATAATTGTGTTCTTCAATGTGTTAACGTCATGTGAGCAGGCACAGTATAATTGTGTTCTTCAATGTGTTAACGTCATGTGAGCAGGCACAGTATAATTGTGTTCTTCAATTTTTGTAACGTCATGTGAGCAGGCACAGTATAATTGTGTTCTTCAATTTTTGTAACGTCATGTGAGCAGGCACAGTATAATTGTGTTCTTCAATGTGTTAACGTCATGTGAGCAGGCACAGTATAATTGTGTTCTTCAATTTTTGTAACGTCATGTGAGCAGGCACAGTATAATTGTGTTCTTCAATGTGTTAACGTCATGTGAGCAGGCACAGTATAATTGTGTTCTTCAATTTTGTAACGTCATGTGAGCAGGCACAGTATAATTGTGTTCTTCAATTTTTGTAACGTCATGTGAGCAGGCACAGTATAATTGTGTTCTTCAATTTTTGTAACGTCATGTGAGCAGGCACAGTATAATTGTGTTCTTCAATGTTTGTAACGTCATGTGAGCAGGCACAGTATAATTGTGTTCTTCAATGTGTTAACGTCATGTGAGCAGGCACAGTATAATTGTGTTCTTCAATGTTTGTAACGTCATGTGAACAGGCGCAGTATACACTGTAATTGTGTGCTTCAATTTTTTAAACTCCTAACAAGAAAATTGTATAGCTAGGCTCAATGTTTAAATTTATAAAGTCCCTATTGTAAAACAAACCAAAGTAAAGAAACAATGAACACAAGGGGAAGTAACCGTTCTGAACTGTGTACTTTATCAATGTTTGTGTGTTGGTTTAGGAACAGATGAAGTTGGCAACGTATAGTAATTTGTTTCTCTGTTGTGTCGTTGTTCAGCCTGCTGCAAGAACTGCTGGAAGCTCACAAGCAGTACCAAACGCTGCTGCAGCAGGCGCTGAGGGAGAGGAACATGTCCAAGATGCAGTTGAGGTAACTTAGCTTCGCAGTTGAGGTAACTTAGCTTCGCAGTTGAGGTAACTTAGCTTCGCAGTTGAGGTAACTTAGCTTCGCAGTTGAGGTAACTTAGCTTCGCAGTTGAGGTAACTTAGCTTCGCAGTTGAGGTAACTTAGCTTCACAGTCCAAGTTACGTTCACCTTCTGCGAACAGCAGTGTTACATTTTTTATTATATGGGAACAGTGTCACTCAAGCCAACTTACGTATTTATATGCTCGTATTCTATCTGTAATGATTGTACTGTAAGTTTCTGGAGATATCATAGAGATTGAAAAAAAGCAAGCAAAGCAATTCTTAACTGTGGTCAAAGTTTCAAAACTTGACATTTTTATTATTCACACATTTTAAAGACTGGAACAGTTAGGCCATTAAAACAGGGAAGTATTGCAAAAAAAGTTGAAGATGTTGCAGGACAGAATTTGTCCTGATTAAAGGAGGTAACTAAAACTGATTTTTTTCAAGTTCATTGAATTATTTCAATTTAAAACCAGTGCATTGAGTTTTTGTTTTTGAGCATAGGCGTGCACATTTAAAGGCTCTTCTTCAATCCAAAGCTAGGGTATGGCAACTTACAATTTTGATGACTATGCAATTTTTTAGTACTTAAGAGAGAGCACTTTGAGCCGAGGTAGAATGCACAGCCACGGTTCGTCTGGCGAGTGTGTTGAAGAATGTGGCTGGGAGCATGAGTAAAAGATTCTTCTTTCTCTGCGATCTAGATCTAGACTGGAGCTTTACATTTTAAACGCAGTTGATACCCGATGGCATAGATTCTAGGTCTAGATCTTATTTTGTGATGTAAATCAGGAACAGCACAGTTGACCTTGAGGGGCGAACTGGCTCACGTTGCAAAGCGTCTGGTTCTCATTCAGTGCATTGTTCAAAATTGACGACTGGGCAAATTTTGGTTTGGTCAAAGACAATGGTGTTAGTTTCAGTTACTTTGGGCATGCTAGAAAGCTTAAGTTCTGTAGGCAACCATCTTGAAAACATTATTTTGTTTACACAAAGCTTGGATATTGCTGACGTGGTGTTTCGGACACAAACAAACATTTAAAAAATTTAGAGAAAAAAGGCATTTATTAAATAACCCTAGTCCTTGGTGTCTTTTTTAAAGTTATGATAAAGCTTCTGTCTAAGTCAATATTGATAGCTGAACTAAAGAATAAGCTTGCCCATCGACTAAGTTTGCAGTGACAAATGGCACTAAAAATCTGTATTTGCTTTCTCAAAAGTTGTCAGTTATAGGTTAATGTTTCTATCTTGCAGGGTTATTCTCACTGGAGAGGGAAGTTCGGAAAGTTCTGACGGCTCTCGGGAGTCTTCCCCAGGCGTAGGTGAGTCCCACAGTCGCCAGGTAAGTAAGGTTTGTTATATGAGCCTCTATAAGCTTTGTTATATGAGCCTCTATGAGGTTTGTTATATGAGCCTCTATAAGCTTTGTTATATGAGCCTCTATGAGGTTTGTTATATGAGCCTCTATAAGCTTTGTTATATGAGCCTCTATGAGGTTTGTTATATGAGCCTCTATAAGCTTTGTTATATGAGCCTCTATGAGGTTTGTTATATGAGCCTCTATAAGCTTTGTTATATGAGCCTCTATGAGGTTTGTTATATGAGCCTCTATAAGCTTTGTTATATGAGCCTCTATAAGTTTTGTTATATGGCCTCTGTAAGGTTTGTTATGTGGGCCTCTATAAGGTTTGTTATATGGGCCTCTGTAAGGTTTGTTATGTGGGCCTCTATAAGGTTTGTTATATGAGCCTCTATAAGGTTTGTTATATGAGCCTCTATAAGGTTTGTTATATGAGCCTCTATAAGGTTTGTTATATGAGCCTCTATAAGGTTTGTTATATGAGCCTCTATAAGCTTTGTTATATGAGCCTCTATGAGGTTTGTTATATGAGCCTCTATGAGGTTTGCGCTCTATTTATGTGTAGAAACAGGTTGAAATGGAATTGTTGTTTTTCTTATATTAACATTTTTAAAATGTAATTCTTAGAGCCTGAGATGTGAGGAAGCATTTAATGATAGTTTGGATCTGTCATTGATAGTTAATGTTGTATTTATGAGCACAGGGCCATCTAGGTCCTGAGATGTGTGGATGACTGGAAGCATTTAATGATAGTTTGGATCTGTCATTGATAGTTAAGGTTGTATTTATGAGCACAAGGCCATCTAGGTCCTGAGATGTGTGGAAGCATTTAATGATAGTTTGGCTCTGTCACTGATAGTTAATGTTGTATTTATGAGCACAGGGCCAGCCCAGCTTTCTTCACTGCTTCTCAAATCACTTTTAGTGCACATTGCTTCCATTATGTTTTAAAATCTCAAATTCGTCCTTTCTATCCATCTAATAAATATATTATCTGACAAGCAATGATTCCAGCACATTTTTTTTTCATTTTTGTTAATAACCATAGAAAGGTTTTCATGTATGCTGAATAAGTGGAAAGTATACTCTTTTTTACCTGTACTTTTGCCAGATGCTGCAGAGGCAGACGGACCGGCAGACGGACAGGCAGACGGACCGGCAGACGCCGACCCTGAGCTGGTGTCCTGGATGCAGAACCTCCAAGTAGACCCGGACACAATCAGAGCGGTAAGCAGCGCCCTCTGTCCTCAGTCCTGTTCATTGTGCTATCACAAACCTAGATCTAGCAGCGCCCTCTGTCCTCAGTCCTGTTCATTGTGCTATCACAAACCTAGATCTAGCAGCGCCCTCTGTCCTCAGTCCTGTTCATTGTGCTATCACAAACCTAGATCTAGCAGCACCCTCTGTCCTCAGTCCTGTTCATTGTGCTATCACAAACCTAGATCTAGCAGCACCCTCTGTCCTCAGTCCTGTTCATTGTGCTATCACAAACCTAGATCTAGCAGCACCCTCTGTCCTCAGTCCTGTTCATTGTGCTATCACAAACCTAGATCTAGCAGCACCCTCTGTCCTCAGTCCTGTTCATTGTGCTATCACAAACCTAGATCTAGCAGCACCCTCTGTCCTCAGTCCTGTTCATTGTGCTATCACAAACCTAGATCTAGCAGCACCCTCTGTCCTCAGTCCTGTTCATTGTGCTATCACAAACCTAGATCTAGCAGCACCCTCTGTCCTCAGTCCTGTTCATTGTGCTATCACAAACCTAGATGTACAGGGCACCCTCTGTCCTCAGTCCTGTTCATTGTGCTATCACAAACCTAGATGTGCAGGGCACCCTCTGTCCTCAGTCCTGTTCATTGTGCTATCACAAACCTAGATCTAGCAGCACCCTCTATCCTCAGTCCTGTTCATTGTGCTATCACAAACCTAGATCTAGCAGCACCCTCTGTCCTCAGTCCTGTTCATTGTGCTATCACAAACCTAGATCTAGCAGCACCCTCTGTCCTCAGTCCTGTTCATTGTGCTATCACAAACCTAGATCTAGCAGCACCCTCTGTCCTCAGTCCTGTTCATTGTGCTATCACAAACCTAGATCTAGCAGCACCCTCTGTCCTCAGTCCTGTTCATTGTGCTATCACAAACCTAGATCTAGCAGCACCCTCTGTCCTCAGTCCTGTTCATTGTGCTATCACAAACCTAGATCTAGCAGCACCCTCTGTCCTCAGTCCTGTTCATTGTGCTATCACAAACCTAGATCTAGCAGCACCCTCTGTCCTCAGTCCTGTTCATTGTGCTATCACAAACCTAGATCTAGCAGCACCCTCTGTCCTCAGTCCTGTTCATTGTGCTATCACAAACCTAGATCTAGCAGCACCCTCTGTCCTCAGTCCTGTTCATTGTGCTATCACAAACCTAGATCTAGCAGCACCCTCTGTCCTCAGTCCTGTTCATTGTGCTATCACAAACCTAGATCTAGCAGCACCCTCTGTCCTCAGTCCTGTTCATTGTGCTATCACAAACCTAGATATACAGGGCACCCTCTGTCCTCAGTCCTGTTCATTGTGCTATCACAAACTTAGATATACAGGGCACCCTCTGTCCTCAGTCCTGTTCATTGTGCTATCACAAAGCTAGATCTAGCACACCAAAACATCCTAGTTGATCTCGCAGCATTGTATGACACCAAGACATCCTAGTTGATCTCGCAGCATTGTATGACACCAAGACATCCTAGTTGGTTAGACAGCATTGTATGACACCAAGACATCCTAGTTGGTTAGACAGCATTGTGTGACACCAAGACATCCTAGTTGATTAGACAGCATTGTATGACACCAAGACATCCTAGTTGATTAGACAGCATTGTATGACACCAAGACATCCTAGTTGATTAGACAGCATTGTATGACACCAAGACATCCTAGTTGATTAGACAGCATTGTGTGACACCAAAACATCATAGTTGATCTCACAGCATTGTATGACACCAAGACATCCTAGTTGATCTCACAGCATTGTATGACACCAAGACATCCTTGTTGATCTCACAACAAATTAAGGAATAACTTACTAGTAGAGAGCTCATATGTGCAAGAAAAAAAAAGGGGGGGGGGTGTCTGGCGGCCTCGATTTCAACATTAAGTAATATATTTGGGATTTTGTTTTGTTAAATTTGCTCTGGTTGTTGCTTTTTTCAGATTTGTGACGAGAATTACAGCCTGCAGGACGTTCTGGAGCTCATCACCTGGGACGACCTGAGGGAGCTGGTTAGATTGTCTAGATAACAAAGCTGTTTGTTGCATTTACAGTGCTGGTTAGATTGTCTAGATAACAAAGCTGTTTGTTGCATTTACAGTGCTGGTTAGATTGTCTAGATAACAAAGCTGTTTGTTGCATTTACAGTGCTGGTTAGATTGTCTAGATAACAAAGCTGTTTGTTGCATTTACAGTGCTGGTTAGATTGTCTAGATAACAAAGCTGTTTGTTGCATTTACAGTGCTGGTTAGATTGTCTAGATAACAAAGCTTTTTGTTGCATTTACAGTGCTGGTTAGATTGTCTAGATAACAAAGCTTTTTGTTGCATTTACAGTGCTGGTTAGATTGTCTAGATAACAAAGCTGTTTGTTGCATTTACAGTGCTGGTTAGATTGTCTAGATAACAAAGCTGTTTGTTGCATTTACAGTGCTAGTTAGATTGTCTAGATAACAAAGCTGTTTGTTGCATTTACAGTGCTGGTTAGATTATCTAGATTATAGCATGTTAGTTACAGATTAGCTAGAAGAAAATCGCATGTTGGTTACAGATTAGCTAGAGGAAAATCGCACGTTGGTTACAGATTAGCGAGAAAAAAATCGCATGTTGGTTACCGATTACCTAGAAGAAAATCGCATGTTGGTTACAGATTACCTAGAAGAAAATCGCATGTTGGTTACAGATTAGCTAGAAGAATATCGCATGTTGGTTACAGATTAGGTCACAGATTATTTAAAAGAAAATCGCATGTTGGTTACAGATTAGCTAGAAGAAAATCGCATGTTGGTTACCGATTACCTAGAAGAAAATCACATGTTGGTTAGATTGACTAGACAAAGCTGTTGTTTTGTGCTTCTTTATTGAAAGTTTAAAATACCTGAAATATAATTATAAAGCAGTGCAATTGTTTGAACTTGTCAAATAATTTCATTTTAGTGCTTGAAACTGTTTTTTGAGAGAACTATGACCTCGTGTTTCACGACTTTTTTGTTCCAGAGGAGGCATGAGATGTCGCATATGGCGGGCTATCTTGCATCAAAGAACTAAACACAGAGACGACGGCTAGATGTGGAAAAACTCAGCTTTATCACAGTGATACTTACAGCCCATTATTTATTCCCCTTTTACCTCCATCTGTCTCTTGTAAAATTATGATTCTATACCAGGAATCATATGAATAATCTGTGGTTGCAGCTTTCTGTAAAATGTATTATATTTCTTGTGCACGTTTGGGGGTATGTGTGATTTTTTTTTTTTTTAATGCAAAGAAAGTGAGAGAATGTGCAAATATGGGGAGTTGGGTGAGAAATGAAAAGGGGCAAATATTTTATGTTAAAAACCGATTGTTTTTGTCATGATACTTTTCTCAGGCTTAAGTTGTGCACCATGAACAAAATTGTAAACATCACAACGTTGAAACTACTAATATTGCTGAAATAAAGTGTGTGTTGTTTTTTTTACTGTGAATTGTTATTTTACATAAATTTTAGAATAAAAAGTTTATTTCTATTCAAGAATACTTTTGTATATCAATTTTTATCCTTTAAGATACTGCACACAAAAAAGACAAAGTACAGTTTTTTTTCATTTTACTATTTATTTTCAAGAAGTCTTACTCTTAAGCTTTTACAAAAGAAAGTGTCTAGCGAGACCTCAAACCAACAAGGCTAGAGAGACCCCAGAAATATATTGCTTAGCGCATGCTTTTTTTTTAGGCATTTGCCTTCTCTCTCTAGTATTACTAATAGTAGTACTGATATGACTCTGAAACCTACACCTTTTTAGGCCTATGGTGTTGTAAATACTGATATAGATGGTTGCAAAGAGTGTACTGTGTGTTCCCTGCAGATAACACCAAGTAGACTGTAGACCAGAGCCATGTCTTTTACACGTTACAGGACGATATCCCATAACAGCTCTTAGAAAGTCTCTAGATTAGGGTCTCCTCTGACAGTCACTCCCACTAAAAAAAAAAGAAAAAGAAAAGAAAAGAAGGGAAGATATACCCTTCGAATCGATCTAATGTCTATTTACATCTAGGTTGAGATTTTAGAGCTAGAAGTTTAGAAGAGTTCTATGTCGGACCTTCGTCGAACAACACTTAAACAGCGCATTGGTAAAAATCTAAAACTACAGTCTAGCCTTAGTACGCAGTATAGACGCTTAAGAATGAAAGCATGGATTATCAAAAACTGTCATGCAGTCATTGGTCCAAGATCTACCAACTAGCCCATTCTCCCTCAACGTAGATGAGGCAACAAGAAAGGACTCTCCGTCCTCATAAGCTTCTTCAAGATCAAGGAAATGAAGGATAATAAGATTGACCACTTGGCCTCCGTGGAGCTAGAGCGCCGAGACTCACAGACAATTTACGGCGCAATCTGTGAGAGAGAACTTGATGTCTGTGAGAGAGAACTTGATGTCTGTGAGAGAGAACTTGATGTCTGTGAGAGAGAACTTCTATGGAAGAGCTTGATGTCTGTGAGAGAGAACTTCTATGGAAGAGCTTGATGTCTGTGAGAGAGAACTTGATGTCTGTGAGAGAGAACTTCTATGGAAGAGCTTGATGTCTGTGAGAGAGAACTTGATGTCTGTGAGAGAGAACTTCTATGGAAGAACTTGATGTCTGTGAGAGAGAACTTCTATGGAAGAACTTGATGTCTGTGAGAGAGAACTTCTATGGAAGAGCTTGATGTCTGTGAGAGAGAACTTCTATGGAAGAACTTGATGTCTGTGAGAGAGAACTTCTATGGAAGAACTTGATGTCTGTGAGAGAGAACTTCTATGGAAGAACTTGATGTCTGTGAGAGAGAACTTGATGTCTGTGAGAGAGAACTTCTATGGAAGAACTTGATGTCTGTGAGAGAGAACTTCTATGGAAGAACTTGATGTCTGTGAGAGAGAACTTCTATGGAAGAACTTGATGTCTGTGAGAGAGAACTTTTTTCTTTGTGATAGAACTTGATGTCTGTGAGAGAGAACTTCTATGGAAGAGCTTGATGTCTGTGAGAGAGAACTTGATGTCTGTGAGAGAGAACTTCTATGGAAGAACTTGATGTCTGTGAGAGAGAACTTGATGTCTGTGAGAGAGAACTTGATGTCTGTGAGAGAGAACTTCTATGGAAGAACTTGATGTCTGTGAGAGAGAACTTGATGTCTGTGAGAGAGAACTTCTATGGAAGAACTTGATGTCTGTATCAATAATTATATATGGTTTGACAACAGGACTCCTTATAAAAGCAAACCTTTATCTTTGATTTGACTGGCAGGTGGAATCTAACGAAATTCAAAGATTCACAAAGAACAAAATGGAGGTTCGGTTTTCAAATATTTTTTATTATTATAATTCCCTTCACAATGACAAGTGTGACTTTTAAGAAACGTATGCGAGGGTTATAAAATATTGTTCGGTGTCCAATCTTAAACCAATATGAGATATCCTCACACATATTGACATAGTGTCACAATACATGACTAGTTTTGTTTTTGTTTGACAATTAACATTTAGAAATTGAATGGGCTAAGGAAGGAAGCTTCCAATTTGATCCATACTAAGCAATAGACAAACTGCCCTCAACCGAGGTAGATTTCCTATTGACACCGAAGTAGATTCTCTATTGATTGTTGGCGATTTTTGCTTTTTTATTTCTAGCATCACAGCCTGTTTTCAAATAATTCTTTGTATTAAATAAATAAATACTTCAGCTATATACCTACAATTGATATAGAAAAGCATGCATGCACGTATAATTACATGTAGAAACATTACCACATGTTTTTGTTTCACATTTGGTATCAGATCTTTCAAGACATGTCTACATAACAAACATTCATGTATGGCAGATGAAAAAATCAAATATTTTGATGGCAACAAAGTCAGAACTGAAATGTGCACATTTTCTGTGTGAACTCCAATTAACTTCAGCTGGCACGTCAGCAATGTCACAGTGATCGGGGGCTTTTTCTTTGCTATCAGCTCTAGCAACCAGAGAACACATGTAATCATGGTAATACCAATAATATTTCCCCCCCGAGTCAAAAATAGAAACCATGGCAAACATCGTTCGCCCAGTGGAAAGATAACAAGAACAGTATGAATAACGGCAAGCACTAACTTACTAAAAGTTCTTCGACAGAGTTATGTGATGAAGCCACCCAGCCGCTGTTGGAAAAGTTATCAACTCCATAAGAGGATATCATCATCTATTCAACTCTCAACAAAGACAGAAACCGGCAAAACATTGATCTCTTTTTCTGAATATTTAATATTTATAAACATAATTATATAGTACACTTATAGTTATTACATAATTATTGAGACTCTGAGTAGGTGTTTTAATAAATACGGATTATGCCATAAGCCAATGTTTAAATAATTATGGGGGGAAAAACCATCAAACATAAAAGCATTTCATTCAATTTGACACGGGCGTTAGTTGGGTCGTTCCCTCCACTAAGACATGATACTATTGATAGACTGGGAAGACTGGGTTTCAAACTGATCATGCTCGGAATTAAAAACAAAAATAGAGAATGAAAATAATGTAGATAAAAGTCCTTAGAAGAGGTGGGAAATTGAGAGCTACAATGGAGAGAAAGAGGGTGAGAGAAAGAGGGAGAGAGACAACCAGATCAAACAGGACAGGGAAAGGAGATGGATAAGGAAGACTACATAAATACATTATATTATGGAAGAGAAAATAAGTTATATATTTAAAATCTTTCCACTCATTACATTATCATATTTTTCTTCTTATACCTCCCAACACAAAACAAGCACATGTGCTACAAGTCATTTCACACCATCACTTTTTCTTAATCGCTCTATATGTTTATACGTGTATATACACACTGAACTTTAAAAGAACAAAGTGACGATCATAATAAAGCTAAAACTCAAAACAAAACGGATATTAATTTACATAAATCAATCAAAATCTGATTAGTTTGTCCCGTGTAAGCACTTAAGTCTAAATGTACCGGTAACTAAGGCTTGACCGCCACCGCCACCTGTTGTTTGTATTCACACACACACGCAGTACAATGCATCACATTCATTGGTTGGATCTGCCACAAAATAGACTTGGACATTACTTCAAGACTTGTCCAGCCTAAATCTGTGTGTATCTTTGGCTAGAGAGAGCCAAGCTTGATCTACCAGTCCAGGTCTCAATGAATATCCTATTCCTAGCCAAGCTTGATCTACCACTCCTAGGTCTCAATGAATATCCTATTCCTAGCCAAGCTTACCAGTCCTAGGTCTCAATGAATATCCTATTCCTAGCCAAGCTTGATCTACCAGTCCTAGGTCTCAATGAATATCCTATTCCTAGCCAAGCTTGATCTACCAGTCCAGGTCTCAATGAATATCCTATTCCTAGCCAAGCTTGATCTACCACTCCTAGGTCTCAATGAATATCCTATTCCTAGCCAAGCTTGATCTACCAGTCCTAGGTCTCAATGAATATCCTATTCCTAGCCAAGCTTGATCTACCAGTCCTAGGTCTCAATGAATATCCTATTCCTAGCCAAGCTTGATCTACCAGTCCTAGGTCTCAATGAATATCCTATTCCTAGCCAAGCTTGATCTACCACTCCTAGGTCTCAATGAATATCCTATTCCTAGCCAAGCTTGATCTACCAGTCCTAGGTCTCAATGAATAGCCTATTCCTAGCCAAGCTTACCAGTCCTAGGTCTCAATGAATATCCTATTCCTAGCCAAGCTTGATCTACCACTCCTAGGTCTCAATGAATATCCTATTCCTAGCCAAGCTTGATCTACCAGTCCTAGGTCTCAATGAATATCCTATTCCTAGCCAAGCTTGATCTACCAGTCCAGGTCTCAGCCAAGCGTTCTAAAAGCCTTTCTACACCCAAAATCGGAATGTTCAGCGCTTTATTGATCATATCATAGCGACATCGACACAACCAGTAAGGAAAGTGCAAAGTGATCAGAGGGAGGAATGAAGCTGCAACCTTCAGATTAAATTCTATTCTTTGACATCCCCCCCCCCTCCACACGCATCCTCCATACCTTGGGTGTATTGTTGGGTGTAACATCTATAATTATAAGCCAGGAAGTGGAGGAGGAAGGGAGATGGTACAAAGGGGGAGAGGAAAAAGGATGGAGATAGAGAGAGAGCAACAGAGAGGAAAGAGGGGAGAGAGAGAGAAGAGTTATTAAGCAGATAGAAAAAGACAGAGGAGACCTGATTGTGAAGAGAAGGCTTTATTGATTCTCAAACCGTTTGGAATATCCTCACAAGGTTGATGAGGATTGCTACAAATACTAGCTCAAACTACATGTACATTGTATTTCCCAAGCCAGACTACAATTAGTTTATAAAGGAATTTAAAGGAGCCGCTATCAGATTCAATACAAAGGCTCAGAATTGAACTTGAGTGTCTGTCACAAGATGACAATAATAAATCCAACCATCTTAACACCCAAGAGCTTTTACCAATGCCAGCTACATGCAACATCCAAAGGTCAAAAGAATTCTTTAAAAAAAACTATCTATATATATGATATAAATGTCTGATTGCAAGCCATTAAAACTGGATCTAAATGAGATTTTTTTTCTTGTTCACTCTGATGCCTTTTAGATTGTAATTGTTGTGAAAAGTTATCCATGTTTATCATTTCAAGAAAAACAGTGTAAAGCTTTGTATTAATCCTCACATTGCCTCTTTAGGATGATAATCTTTTCCTCCGGATTGCCTCACATTGCCTCTTTAGGATGATAATTTTTTCCTCCGGATTGCCTCACATTGCCTCTTTAGGATGATAATTTTTTCCTCCGGATTGCCTCACATTGCCTCTTTAGGATGATAATTTTTTCCACTGGTTTCCCTCACATTGCCTCTTTAGGATGATAATCTTTTCCACTGGTTTCCCTCACATTGCCTCTTTAGGATGATAATCTTTTCCACTGGTTTCCCTCACATTGCCTCTTTAGGATGATAATCTTTTCCACTGGTTTCCCTCACATTGCCTCTTTAGGATGATAATCTTTTCCACTGGTTTCCCTCACATTGCCTCTTTAGGATGATAATCTTTTCCACTGGTTTCCCTCAAAGTGCCTCTTTAGGATGATAATCTTTTCCACTGGTTTCCCTCAAAGTGCCTCTTTAGGATGATAATCTTTTCCACTGGTTTCCCTCAAAGTGCCTCTTCTGTCACAAGATGACAATAATAAATCCAACCATCTTAACACCCAAGAGCTTTTACCAATGCCAGCTACATGCAACATCCAAAGGTCAAAAGAATTCTTTAAAAAAAACTATCTATATGAATGATATAAATGTCTGATTGCAAGCCATTAAAACTGGATCTAAATGAGATTTCTTTTCTTGTTCACTCTGATGCCTTTTAGATTGTAATTGTGAAAAGTTATCCATGTTTATCATTTCAAGAAAAACAGTGTAAAGCTTCGTATTAATCCTCAAAGTGCCTCTTTAGGATGATAATTTTTTCCTCCGGATTGCCTCACATTGCCTCTTTAGGATGATAATCTTTTCTACTGGTTTCCCTCAAAGTGCCTCTCATGGATCACAGTGAAAAAAAATCCCAACCCCTGAACTTTGCAGTATAATTTGAACAGATTTGCGACAGCTCATCAAATTGTCATCCTAGTAAACCCAAACCAATGTTCTAATAAGCTTGTTTTAAGCAGGAAACAGAGATAATGAAACATGCCAAGAGACATTTTATCCACTTATTCATTTCAGTCATCCTGCTTTATCTCGCAGTAAACAGAAATAATGAAGCATGCCAAGACACATTTATTTTATCCACTTATTCATTTCAGTCGTCCTGTTTTATCTCATTCCTGACTTATTATACAATATCAAGGTTGTTTGACATTAAAACTTGTACATGTTATCGACATGTCTAAAGCTTTCAAATATAGCCTTTAATTACTCTCTATATATAGATACCAGACATATTGACTTGTAAATGTTATTTACACGTCTAAAGCTTTCAAATATAGCCTTTAATTACTCTATATTATATATATAGATATCAGACATTTCATTTGTGCACCCGTTTTTAATTATGGAGTAATGAACGGAATCATCACCCTTCTATAAAAAATGAAAATTAGAATAATAAAACAGCTTAGTAGTTTATCTTCAAAAGCCTATCTCAGATTGCCCTTGAAATCCCTTAATTAAACGTAAGAGAGGTACATGTATACAGTTAAAAATGCAGATCTAGATATAAAAATAAAATTACTAAAAATAACTCCCGCACTTAATAATCATTCTGATAGATCTAGATTGAGTCCCAAAGTGCGGGAAGCTGGCGATGATACTCTAGATTATAGATTTAGTTTGCCTACCCGTTTGTTATCATAAAATCACATCTGAGCGAACGAAAGATAACATAACTGTTGTGTTGATCACACGCTTCAATTAAAAAATAGAACTGTATTCTAGATCTTGATCTATCCATTGTTGGAGATGACGGCAAGTCAGAAGGTAAGGATAGACAGATCGCCGAGATCGGTGTTGTTTGGACGAATAAAGTCTATAACTAACCACGGTACATTGATAGGCTATTATGGATAATCCCGATAGACTAATGATAGTTAACAAAGAAATGCGTACGGATTAAAAATTAATATTAACATCCCGTCCGATTTGTTAAATGTCCTACTTTTGCGATAAGTGCAGATGTAATTTTGGCTAAAGGGTCGCATCAAGAAACGCAAAAAACGTTACACTGAAAAATCTAATGAAATATGTTTCGGAACGAATAACTTGAACTAGCGAGGTTTACCGAGACGGATATCGAGAGCAAAACAAGTTTAGCGGCCCACGTACTTCCGTTCAGAATCAAAAGTAGTTCTTGTATTGTAATAGAAGATCGGAAATCGAATGTCAGGATAGAAAAAAAAAAAGAACAACACAATAGGGATAGCAGCGTCGCCTCGTCTCCTAATCCACGGTAGGCCCCTAGTGCTGATCGGACTCTGCAATTTCTTCAGTACAGTCTGCGACGTCGCGACCATTATCCGCGGAAACCGTTGCTGCCGCTGAAAGCTGTGGTCCCTGTTTTTAGGGTGATAATCTTTCTACTTGTTTGCAAACTGGTCGAGTGATTACATGATTCTTTATGCACAAAACAAAAAGTAGCTCAGGCTTCATATATTAAATATTGCATAGGGAGAAAGTCAGTCTGGTGACAAGTAAAACTGTCGTAGTCTGATGTGAGAGTACTGAGACCCCTGATACGCTGGCACTAGTTAGAACTAGAGAAAGTCAGTCTGGTGACAAGTAAAACTGTCAAACTGTCGTAGTCTGATGTGAGACTCCTGATACGCTGGCACTAGTTAGAACTAGAGAAAGTCAGTCTGGTGACCAGTAAAACTGTCGTAGTCTGGTGTGAGACTCCTGATACGCTGGCACTAGTTAGAACTATTCACTTCGAAGGTATAATAATCTCTCATATTAAATAATCTGGTCAATATATTCATGTTGCTCTCCACCGAATCCTGTTATGCTTGGTGAAGATTAATACTAAGGCTATCATCCGACAATAGTCAAGTACCTACTATTAGTAGTACATGTACTGTGCTGTCTTTGGTTTCTATGTAAGACTATGGAAATTAAGAAGGACTATCGTTTAGAGGGGAAGAATTGATGTTTTGAACCCAAACTTTTATGGCTAGTTCTGCATTGCAAGATGTTTTTCAATGTGGATGCTTTAAACTATTTTCATAGGTTGCTTCAGAGATATATTTTTTTAGATACAGACTTGAAAATGACATTATGTAATGACAATAGGTTCTAATGCGCAGTAAAACAAGGGCTATATAGTATGATGTATCTTTTTCATATTAATGCTGTCATATAGAGTTTGAATCACTGCAAAGATTTTGATATTCAATAACAGGGTGAGAAAAGTCTGATTTGGAAAAGCTGGTGTTAGAACTTTGATTGATTTTCCTTGTAGAAATGTGACGAGAATATCTCAGATCATTTTCAACAACTGGAACACTGTTTTCAGTTTTTGATAAAAGATCTGAACTGACTCCTTCACCACTTTTGTTTGCATCTAGAGTTGTGATGATGTCATCAGAGTTGTTGCAATTTCCATGCAGCTTTTTACCACTATCTGAGGCCATGGATTGATGAGCATTCAACGATCCTTTACTATCGCTTGCCATGTCTGGGTGAAATGACATAAAAAAAGGATCATTCTTGAACTGCAGGCTCTCCTCTGTGTCTAGGTGCTTGCTGGCTACTTCTATGTCACGGTGGATTGCCTCAATCAGAGAACCTGAAGAGATAAATCGAAATAAAGAGACATTGCCTCAATCAGAGAACCTGAAGAGATAAATCGAAATAAAGAGACATTGCCTCAATCAGAGAACCTGAAGAGATAAATCGAAATATAGAGACATTGCCTCAATCAGAGAATCTGAAGAGCAAAAAATGGAAATATAGAGACATTGCCTCAATCAGAGAATCTGAAGAGCAAAAAATGGAAATATAGAGACATTGCCTCAATCAGAGAATCTGAAGAGCAAAAAATGGAAATATAGAGACATTGCCTCAATCAGAGAATCTGAAGAGATAAATCGAAATAAAGAGACATTGCCTCAATCAGAGAATCTGAAGAGATAAATCGAAATAAAGAGACATTGCCTCAATCAGAGAATCTGAAGAGATAAATCGAAATAAAGAGACATTGCCTCAATCAGAGAATCTGAAGAGATAAATCGAAATAAAGAGACATTGCCTCAATCAGAGAATCTGAAGAGCAAAAAATGGAAATATAGAGACATTGCCTCAATCAGAGAATCTGAAGAGCAAAAAATGGAAATATAGAGACATTGCCTTAATGAGAGAATGTTAATACATGTATAAATGGAACAAACATTTTTTAATGAAAAGATGAGATTGGTCTAATTAGCTTTAATTGTTAATTTTATAGAAATAAAGGTTGAGTTATGGCAAAAAGCTACAAAAATATCATCAACATCTGACTGCTATGGGGTTGAATTTGACCCCTATTTCGGAGGCAATAACGCAGATGTGTATATGTCCATTGCAGCGAATAGCAATTGTCCACTTCGACTCAATGGTTCAAACGCAGAGGTGTATATGTCCATTACAGCGAATAGCGATTGTCTGTCCACTTCGATTCATTGGTTCAAACGCAGAGGTGTATATGTCCATTACAGCGAATAGCGATTGTCCACTTCGATTAGTTCAAATTCAGATGTGTATATGTCCATTGCAGCGAATAGCGATTGTCTGTCCACTTAGACTCAATGGTTCAAACCATGTTTGCATGATTTGTTCCCTAATGGTTGAATCAATGTCTTCAATGAGACTAGCTGAGACAGAAGTCTTGGCCTACCAATCCAGTCTCTGTACTCCAGCACATTAACTAGTCAGATTGAATGGATGGATGAGTGTGGTGGAACCTTCAGATTGAATGGATGGATGAGTGTGGTGGAACCTTCAGATTGAATGGATGGATGAGTGTGGTGGAACCTTCAGATTGAATGGATGGATGAGTGTGGTGGAACCTTCAGATTGAATGGATGGATGAGTGTGGTGGAACCTTCAGATTGAATGGATGGATGAGTGTGGTGGAACCTTCAGATTGAATGGATGGATGAGTGTGGTGGAACCTTCAGATTGAATGGATGGATGAGTGTGGTGGAACCTTCAGATTGAATGGATGGATGAGTGTGGTGGAACCTTCAGATTGAATGGATGGATGAGTGTGGTGGAACCTTCAGATTGAATGGATGGATGAGTGTGGTGGAACCTTCAGATTGAATGGATGGATGAGTGTGGTGGAACCTTCAGATTGAATGGATGGATGAGTGTGGTGGAACCTTCAGATTGAATGGATGGATGAGTGTGGTGGAACCTTCAGATTGAATGGATGGATGAGTGTGGTGGAACTTCAGATTGAATGGATGGATGAGTGTGGTGGAACCTTCAGATTGAATGGATGGATGAGTGTGGTGGAACCTTCAGATTGAATGGATGGATGAGTGTGGTGGAACCTTCAGATTGAATGGATGGACGAGTGTGGTGGAACCTTCAGATTGAATGGATGGATGAGTGTGGTGGAACCTTCAGATTGAATGGATGGACGAGTGTGGTGGAACCTACTACACAGCCTACCTCCTGCGGTTTGTGTTTTGTTGGGTATTTAAGTGCTCAGGTAAATTTTTTTAAAGATGTGCCCATAGACTGATAGAGCGTTGGTTGGTTGGTTGATGGGTTTTAACGTCCAACATCAGCAACTATAGGCTATATTGTGGACGGGCCCCAAGACGGACGTCTGACAATTTTATGTGCTGCCACACACGAGCCAGGGTGGGGATACCATGACTCCTGTCTCAGCCGGTCACATTATACTGACACCGACCCAACCAGTAGGGATTGCAAAGGCCAGAATTCGAGAGCGTAGCTGTCTATGATTAGTATGAATGTGATAAACTTTTCTGGCCAAGCTCCAATAAATTATGTTCTGAGAGTGGCAGAGTCAAAGATGATTTGAACCATTGAATGAAAGTGGACAGACATTCCATATTTTCGGTTATGCAAGAAAATATGAATTCAAAATAAGAACCCTATAGGTAAAAACTATGTATGTATGATTCATATATACTTCACCTAAAGATGGAAAGTCACACATTGGTCGCATATATCCAAGGACAATAATTTTCATTATGTCTCCATAGAAATCAGAGTCGAACTTGTGGATTATATGGGTCTCCTGTTAAACAAAAACAAGAAAAAGGTTCTCTCAATGTTAAAATTTAACAAGTTATAAAATTATATTTTAAGATTTAAGACTAAAATTAAATGGTTGTTTTTCTTCATATTATTATAAATTACTATTATTATTTATATTTATTTTTGTTATTATTATTAATATTTTTCATTATTATAACTATAATTTTTGTTACTATTATTAATATTAATTGATAATTTCAGTTCCTCTTTGATAGTCAAAACCACTGCTGAAAGAAATATTAAAACAAAAATCTCTCCACATCATTTGAGGAAGCAGCAGGGTGATAGAACTCGTCATGACTATCAGTCATTCAATGTGCTTACATGGATAGAATCAAACGCTCTTGGATCCTACTCACCATAGTTTTGACAGTGTTTTGGTAATATGGGTTCCATCCTACACACATTGTCATCTTAAAGACCTGAGGGTAGCTGCTAAGTTTGGCCCAACCGTAATACACCCCGCATTCAAACGAGGGGGGAAGATCACGGATCACACTTTCAGGAAAATTTGCTAAACAGCAGAAGAAAAAAACGTGCTAAATAATTTGCAGTGAAAATCACTAATTTTTTCCCCTGCATTTTCCTTGAAATTAAGGTAAAGATAATTTTACTTTGGTATGAATCTGACCATAATCAAACAGATAGAGAGAGACAGACAGAGACAGAGTGTTTACAAATTTTTTTAAAAGGTGAAACATGTATTTATACCACAGACAGTGTCCACTATTGCGATAGAAATACTGATTACTTACAATGTAACTTTGCACTGAGGCATGGTTAAACTTGAGTACACAGATATAGTTATTGAAATAGAACTTTAGAGAATGTGTCTATACGCACTATATATTGTTTCTGCCTCTTTGTCATATCTATTAATTATATAAATACAGATTTTTGTCCAAACTTTGCTTTATATGCACTATATTTGAGTGTTTTCCTTCAAATTAAATTTTTTGGTCCGACTTTCTTATAAAGCTAATCTCTCTCACATAATTAAACATGAATCCCTAGGCCTAAAGAAAGATAATTTATAGTCTCAAGTTAAATAATTACGATGGACAGCATATATATATACAGTCAAACCTGCTCAAGCGACCACCTGTCTAAGACGACCACCTGGTCAAGCGACCAGCTATCCACCACCCCTTGATTTTTTACTATATAAATACACCCCATAAAACGACCACCTCTCCAACGCGACCGCGACCACCTATTTTCTCTACCAAAATGGTCTTTAACCTGTTAAAGCGACCACCCCATAACATCATTTACCAGGTCTTGACCATGAAAGCTGCGGCAAACTAAAGATGACTTAACATTCGGTATGTTTGTTTAACATGCTTCACTGACCACTACGGGCCAGTGCGTTGATGTTACTAGGAAGATTGCGTGTCTAGACAGGTGTCAGACAAGAAGGCCTCGGTGAACGGCGGATTGTAACTTCAAAAGACCATGAGTGGAGGTTCCATAAATGGTCGTTGCTTCCTTTTATGGTCATCAAACTTCCACTCAGTTTTACGTAAAGTCGGATTATGGAAAATTTGTCTTCTTCTTCTTCTTCGTCGTCGACGTCGTCTTCTCCTCCTCCTCCTCCTTCTTCTTCTTCGTCGTCGACGTCTTCTTCTCCTCCTCCTCCTTTCAAGCGACCAGCTATCCACCACCCCCTTGATTTTTTACTATATAAATACACCCCATAAAACGACCACCTCTCCAACGCGACCGCGACCACCTATTTTCTCTACCAAAATGGTCTTTAACCTGTTAAAGCGACCACCCCATAACATCATTTACCAGTCTTGACCATGAAAGGTGCGGCAAACAAAAGATGACTTAACATTCGGTATGTTTGTTTAACATGCTTCACTGACCACTACGGGCCAGTGCGTTGATGTTACTAGGAAGATTGCGTGTCTAGACAGGTGTCAGACAAGAAGGCCTCGGTGAACGACGAATTGTAACTTCAAAAGACCATGAGTGGAGGTTCCATAAATGGTCGTTGCTTCCTTTTATGGTCATCAAACTTCCACTCAGTTTTACATAAAAGTCGGATTATGGAAAATTTGTCTTCTTCTTCTTCGTCGTCGACGTCGTCTTCTCCTCCTCCTCCTTCTTCTTCTTCTTCGTCGTCGACGTCGTCTTCTCCTCCTCCTCCTTCTTCTTCTTCTTCTTCTTCTTCTTCTTCTTCTTCTTCTTCTTCTTCTTCTTCTTCTTCTTCTTCTTCTTCTTCTTCTTCTTCTTCTTCTTCTTCTTCTTCTCCCTCTTCTTCCTCTTCTTTTTAATGGGCGTACGGCAGTCTAAGCCTGAGACCACCAACATATTTTTGTGGTCGGGCACTCAGAACGGGAAGTTTTGACCTGTCCAAGACGACCACCTGTCCAAGACGACCACTTTGACCCAGGATCTTCAGTGGTCGTCTTAGACAGGTTTGACTGTATAGTCTTGTGCGGATAGCAAAATTTGGACAAGAACGCTATATGTAGTGCATAGACTCAGACAACTTTGGACTGCTATGCTATAGAAATAACTATTGAAATGGAATTTTGTACTGCCGCATGTGTTAGAAATAATTTTTATAAAAGTACCGCACATGTATAGAACTTTTGACTGCTGCATGCCATACTTATCTAAATGATCAATGTAGTTGAACTTTTCACTGATGCATGTCATACTTATCTAAATGATCAATGTAGTTGAACTTTTCACTGCTGCATGTCATACTTATCTAAATGATCAATGTAGTTGAACTTTTCACTGCTGCATGTCATACTTATCTAAATGATCAATGTAGTTGAACTTTTCACTGATGCATGTCATACTTATCTAAATGATCAATGTAGTTGAACTTTTCACTGCTGCATGTCATACTTATCTAAATGATCAATGTAGTTGAACTTTTCACTGCTGCATGTCATACTTATCTAAATGATCAATGTAGTTGAACTTTTCACTGATGCATGTCATACTTATCTAAATGATCAATGTAGTTGAACTTTTGACTGCTGCATGTGATAGAACTCTAAATGTAATCTTGAAATTTTGAGGGCTGCATGTGATAGAACTCTCAACTTAGACAAACATAAAATGATTTTAATTCATTTTTTTGTTTAAAGACCTGTGTCTGTCCTTTAAAATTATTTTGATCTCGTAATGTTGTTATTATAAATTTGCACTTAACTTTGAATTGATCGCACTAAAGATTTAGAGTAATCTACAATTAAAGGAAGATAATCAGGTCTGTTTTGCGTTTCAGGTATATTATAAACGTATCATTAATATGCCACAGTTTAAGTACGCAAGTCTTTCTGTCACCAAATCCTGCTACCATGTATACTTGCTATAGATCAAGATATTTTCTGTCGGAAGTTTGATGCACACACTAAATATAATACTTTTTATAGTGTTTTCGTCAAGAAATAATAGGCATTAACGCTGCGTAGCGAAATCATTTTACTTGACATAGATCTAGATCTAGTTCTAGGCTTCTAGTAAAATTTACATAATTAAGCCTTAATAGTTTTTCTTTTGACCAAGGAAGCATTAAATTAGGAGAAAGCTTAGCTTTAATTGAAGCCGAAGGTCAGACCAAGGAATTTGATTAGATTTATAGAACAAAACAACTTAAATCTAGACCTATCTTAGAGTACTGTATCTAGACGTCTAGATCTAGATCTAGATCTAGAATCTAGATGTACTAGATCTAGTGCATAGCAAAATGTGTACAAAAACTTTATTAGCTCTACTGTCAATCTACAAGCCTACCTGTTGGGATACCAAGTTCTTTGCTTCCTCTCCCAAATCCGGATACCACTTCACCTTCGGCAAAATAGGGGATATCACTAGAACTAGATCTTGATCTAGGTCTATGCTTTGTCGCCATTTGAGTGCCTGGGGTGAGCGATCTAGAAACGTCTTTAAGCTCTAAATTTAGATTCTAGATATCTAGAGTCTAGATTTCTGTCTCTGAAGTTGAAATTTACAGTAATACCCGTTAAAAGTTCTTACTAGATTCTCGGGATCTAGAGATGCGAGAATCTACTTTTCATCCTGTTTCGTGGTGTGACAGTGGTAACTACAAATAACACACAAATAGAAATAGAACAGTTAGGACCAAGGACTAAAGGACCAGAAATATAGATCTACGTCACGTAACTCTTCCGAACAAAGTAGGCTTGGCTTATACAACTTTCACTTTTGTTTTCGCCTCTCTCAGTCACAAAATTTATAGGCTTAATATTATTATTATTATTAATATAATTATTATTATTATTATTATTATTATTATTATTGTAGTAGTAGTAGTAGTAGTAGTAGTAGTAGTAGTAGTAGTAGTAGTAGTAGTAGTAGTAGTAGTAGTAGTAGTAGTAGTAGTAGTAGTAGTAGTAGTAGTAGTAGTAGTAGTAGTAGTAGTAGTAGTAAAATAGTAATAGTTGTTGTTGTTGTTGTTGTTGTTGTTGTTGTTGTTGTTTTGATGTTGTTGTTTATTTTGTTGTTTGTTTGTTGTTGTTTTTTTGGGGGGTGCGTTTTGTGGGAATGAAAAGGGTCCTTAGAACGTCAGACTTTTTCTTCTCAGCTTGTGTAAATAAAGAGAATAAAATAAAATAAAAGACTAGCCTTTGTTGCAGCAACACTTACCGTCGATACCACAAAATTGAGGGACCTGAGATTCGAACAGTCTGCAGACAAAGTTTCAGCCGGCCTAAACGAATAACTATAACAAGTTGACAGCCAGTCCTCTCAGTGAATTAAAGGCTATTGCTGCTGCTTACAATCGGCGACAGCATGTTGCTGTCGGAGCTGGAGTAAAATCTCACTTGGGAGTAACAACTAATACAGGCTCTTGTCTGGTTCCGAAACTTCGTGATAGGCAAGCACCAGAGGTCTCTGTTGTTGTCAAGACGTAGAGGATATCAATGAGACAATTCAACGTACATTAATTAACACACAGTTGCGCCATTGGTTGCTGCTGTTCACGCTTTATAATTATCTTACATTTCAGGTTGCGTTCATTTCAATGTACATACAACTCTACAAAATTCTCCAAGATGCACATTTTAAATCTCAACTTGCTATGAACGCCATCAATAATCATTTAGAACTTAAATGTAAGAAAAGTCCACCTTATCGCTTTAAGGACTCGGAGAACCCCTTAGGCATGGATATGAGAGGGTTTGGATATAGTGTTGTAAATCGAGAGAGTGTATGGATATGGTGTGGTGTATTCAGAAAGGGCTTTGATATGGTATGGTGGATTCAGAGAGAGTTTTGATGTGGTGGGGTGGATTCAGAGAAGGTTTAGATATGGAGTGCTGGTTTATCGTAAAAAAAATCTTGACAGATTAAACTATTATTCCACTTTCATATAGACTCAGATATATCTATGTCGTTTGAATTGATTGATTGTTCTAAAATCCACTAACTATCCAAAGAATATAAGCAACCATTCTGTTATCACTTAAATAAATTGGCCATTTTTTGCCATAGCCCTGTTTCACCAAGATGTAAAGGCCTCTCAATGTTCCTAAACAGATATATCAAAATGTTGCATCACGTTTCTCATGCGCCAAGATATGCTGGCCAATGTTATCTGAACAATAATTCCTCAAATCCCTATATAACTAAGATTTATATGAAGTAGGCACGTAGTTCTAGTGCAGAGTTACTTCACTGTCCCATGTTAAGCTTCAGCAGAGGCGATTCCCCTGTTGCTAGGATATTAGGCCCTACAGAAATGCCATGTAATACGGGTCTCGTGGTGCAAAACCAGGATTATTATAATCAGAAATAGAGACGGTACCGACCAAGAAGACCAAGACTCAACTACGCCTACTAGGATTAACCGGCTTTTTCCGAAAGGAAATCAAAACCTAACCCATTTAAACCATCACTTTAGAGACTTTTTTAAACTGAAAACCGTGAGTGTTGGAAGGACTCTCAACTACTTAATGTTGTGGTTCAAAACATCTGTCGAACTCGTGGAACTTCTTTAGAAACTTTACTCAATGCAGCACCAGGGACACGTTCCGACCTTCGTCGGTGCATGGGGGTTACGGTGGCCCTGGGGTAGAACATCGGCTTCCGACGCAAAAGGTCCGTGGTTCTATTTGTGGTTCAAAACCTTTGTCGAACTCGTGGAACCTCTTCTTTAGAAACTTTACTCAACGCAGCACCAGGTATAAAAGATTAAACTGTTTCTTGTACGTAGATCTATGATTCAACTCGAGTTTCTTCAAATTCAACAACTTTATTTACAACAATTGAAATTACAAGTCATTCTAAATTTCTATCAATCAATGTTTGCCACATTCAGTCCCTTGAGCACATTGTCTTTCTCTTCAACTACTCACTCTCTCAATCACAGTAACTTGCCCTTGATTAATCAGATTAAAAATAGGCTCATTTAAAAGGGGTGCAATTCCTATACATTGTACTAACATTAATTATTTACCAAAAGAGTTATCTTCCCATAATATTTCCAACATTCTCCCCACCTTAGACTAATCTAAAAGCAAGTCTAACAAATTCAGTACATGAACTAAAACTAGCAACATTAAATTCAATAACATTAGCAATAATGTACCTGTGTCTACTCAATCAATGTTAAATTTACACCAACTAATTATTCAAAGGTCTATTATACAAACATAAATAACATTATGCGATCATTCATATCCGTTTCGACTGGCAATGTTTACGTTAACTTTCAAATTTACACCAAACAAATGAATATTATTGTATATACATGTATACAACTATATAAGCCAAATGATAACCATTACTACAACATTAGATTCTCCCAAGAAACGACAATCTTAATGAAACATTTAATGTATCCAAACCAATTTAAATGTACATCTGTTACAACCATTAGTAACAAGTAATCCATATGTGAGTCACTGGTCATCAATGAATCGCTAAATAATAATTATGTCTACGTGTAACAACAATAAAACAAGAAAAATGTGATAATCAAATACATCACGAACAACTTTAGTACTGTGATTAAAATTTCTTTCGTTAACAAACTAATAAGTGAACCAAACACAGCTCAAATCTTTCAGTGAATTTCCCAATATTTTCAAGTAAATGTCAGAGGATTCACCATTAACCTCATTTGACCTTTGAGTGTCATACAATAGAAAGTAAATAATTGTCAACATAATCTTTAGCAAAATGTATATTCCAGTAAATGTTAAAGGATTCACCATTAACCTCATTTGACCTTTGAGTGTCATACAATAGAAAGTAAATAATTGTCAACATAATCTTTAGCAAAATGATAAGAGAGGTAACAACTATTTTGTAAAGGCTTACATAAAAGAACATAAAACTGAACGGTAAATGTAATCTTTCTAACAACTAAAGTTGATCCTTAGCTTCAGGAATATCAAATGTATACAACCTGTTAAGATTTCAAACAGAGTGGTTGAAATGTTAAACAATATCCTACAACATTTAAACATTATCAAATTTCCAATAAACCGTAGCCGCACTGACACGATTAGAATCAACTTATGCATTAAATCATCAATGAATGTCATAGTCATACAATTTTGTCATGTTAATCAAATAAATCAATCATGGACTCGCGGATAAAGATAATTGTACACAAATGATCTTACAAGTCAAGTTTCTCTCTGGGTTTGATTATTCTTCCTTTACGGGAAACTATTTGTCCTTCTTTGCCTGAAAGGGTTTTGGTTCGATCCATTTTCCCTTTCTCTTCAAGTGTATCAGAGAGACTAGGTCTCTGAGTCGGAGTCTGATCAGGAGGCTTAACCAACACCTGATCAACTTCAGTTTCATCTAAGAATTCAAGTCTATGAAGCTTCTGGACAGCTCTACACATAATACCCCTATTCGTTTTCAACTCAACCGCTCTGACATGTCCATCTTTTCCTGGAAACAATTTTGTTACGATACCCATGGGCCATTGGAGCCTAGATTTTGCCTCATTTCTTACTAGTACTACACTGCCAATTTTCAAATCAGAAGTGGGTTTCTTCAAACTCATTGGAGGCAAATTCCTAAGGTATTCATCTCTCCAAATGTCCCAAAACATGTCAACATAGTGAGACTGACAATTATCTCTGAGAATAAGGTCATTAACTTCTTCACTAAACTCCCCAGTGTTCACTGAATTCATAGGGGTACTTCTGCCCAGTAAGAAGTGTGAGGGAGTAAGGGGGGTTCCAGTCTCACCAACATAAGTCAAAGGTCTAGAATTCACACAAGCTTCAACTTCATGCAACACTGTTTCTAACTGAGATCTTGTTACCAAACTCTTCCCCAGGGATTTCTTCAATGCAGACTTAACTGATCTGATCAACCTTTCCCACCACCCTCCCCACCATGGAGCAAGTGGCGCACTGAATTTCCAAATCAAAACATTCCCAGTTTTCTTCCTAAGAAAGTTATCCGCTGCATGAAAGGTTTTTGCATTATCTGAGTAAATCACTGATGGCATTCCTCTTCTCGCAGCAAACCTTTTAGGGGCCAAAATAAAATCTTCGACTGACAATGAATCAACCAGTTCAACATGAACCGCTCTGATCACTGCACAGGTAAACAAAAGAATGTATAGTTTTCTATCCCCAGTGTCTGCGCAAAACAATGGTCCAGCATGGTCAACTCCGCAGATAGAAAAGGGGGGAGTTTTCTTGATCCTATCTTCGGGGAGTGGAGAGACAATTTGTTGACATGGCCTACTGTCTTGCCTCTGACAATCGATGCACATTTTGCAAATCTTCTTTGCTATTGTTCGAACTGACAAAATCCAGTATTTTCCTCTTATTGCTGTTATCAGTGTGTTCACTCCAGCATGTTTCATCAATATGTGTTGGTCCCTCACCATCAAGTGGGTAATGTGACACTTTGGTAGTAGAATAGGGTGTCTTTCATCATAAAGTAAGGCAGGAGCATTCTCAAGCCTTCCATAGATCCTTATCAATCCGTCCTCTCCAATAAAAGGCGACAGCTGGTAAATGGACGATGACTTTCGGGCGCATTTACCATTTTTTAGATCAGAAATCTCCTCATTAAAGAATTCATACTGTACGCTTTTAAGGACTACAAATCTGCTTGCTTCAATTTCTGCAGCTGATAAGTCAGGTGACGATTCTCTCTTTTGAGAAAATCTGGTATTCTTCACAAACCGAAGAATCCAGGCCATAACTCGGAACACTCGTGAGAGTCTTGAGAATCTTTCAAAATCTATCCAGCTCTCTATCTGTGTGGAAACTGCTGTCATGATACATGTATCATTTTCCTGACTCTCATATTCTTCCTCAAGTGTGTCCTTATCTCTTTGTTCCTCATGTGACTCGACAACATCTTCAGCAAGGTATGTCTTGGTTTCAGTAAGCCATACCGGTCCTTCCATCCACAGCCTAGAGGTCACCAAATCTTTAGCGCCTAAGCCACGAGTAAGAAGGTCAGCAGGATTCTCCTTTCCGGGGCAGTGTTGCCAGTCAGCGGGACTTGTCAGCACTTGAATTTCTTGAACTCTGTTTTTGACGAATTGCTTCCACCTATGTGCATCGCTCTGTATCCACTTTAACGCAATTTCAGAATCAGTCCAACATCTTAAGGAGCAGTTCTTTAGATCCAAGGCTGAAATAATAAATTTTACTAACCTTGCACCAAGCAAAGCAGCCAACAATTCTAATCTTGGTAAAGTGATTTTCTTTAGTGGTGCAATCTTTACCTTCGACATCACTAATGAAACTGATGAACTCTCTGTTGTGGTCTTCAAGTAGACACAACACCCATAGGCCTTTTCAGAAGCATCGGCGAAGACAATAAGCTCTTTTTCTCCAATGTCATTCCAAGGTATTTCTGAGATACGACGAGGAATCTTCCAGCTCCGTATCTGGGCCATCCCTTCAATCCATTTCTTCATCCGATCTTGATATTCAGCCGGTAAAATGTCATCCCAATCAAAGCCTCTCGTCCATATATCTTGAAATATAATCTTAAGAGTAATGGTAAAAGGTGTCGCAAATCCAAGGGGGTCAAACATTCTGGCAATCAGACTAAGCAATTTTCTCTTTGTGAACAAAACTGTATTTTCTATTTCAAAAGTGTCAAAACAAAAATTATCTTCATCCGTAATCCACGAAATCCCCAAGATCTTTGTGCATGTCATTTCCAGTAGCTGTTCGTTGAAGGATTTACTGACTGATTCCTTCATCATGCTACTGTTAGAAGTCCACTTGGCAAGTGGAAACCCTCCGTCATTCAAGATCTGTGTCGCTTCTGTTTTCATGGTCATGATCTCTTGTTCTGTGTCAGCTCCAGTGAGCCAGTCATCGACATAAAGGTTTGTTGTTAATTCTTCAACAGTCCTGGACTTGTCAAACTTGGACAGATGAAATTTGAGGGTAGCATTCAAAAGGTAAGGGCTGCTTGCATTTCCAAAAATCACTCTTTCGAATCTCATTACCTTGATCTGGTCATTCACATCCCAAAGGAATCGTTGTGTATCTTGATCATTCTTGTCCAACTCAATCTGTAGAAATGCTTTTGTGATGTCAGCTGTGAGTCCATATCTCCATCTTCTAAATCTCAACAGCGTCTGAGTCAAATTAGGTATCAGATTTGGTCCAGGGTTCATACAGTCGTTGAGAGAAACCCCATTCTCACCTTTGCATGAAGCATAATAATATTCATTTGTTTGGTGTAAATTTGATAGTTAAAGTAAACATTGCTACCTGGTATTGTCTTTGTTAGTAGAAACGGATATGAATGATCACATAGTGTTATTTATGTTAATTATTTTGTATAATGTACTTTGAATGATTAGTTGGTGTAAATTTAACCTTGATTGAGTAGACACAGGTACATCATTGCTAATGTTATTGAATTTAATGTTGCTAGGTTTATTTCATGTACTGAATTTGTTAGACTTGCTTTTGGATTAGTCTAAGGTGGGGAGAATGTTGGAAATAATAAGGGAAGATAACTCTTTTGGTAAATAATTAATGTTAGTACAATGTATAGGAATTGCACCCCTTTTAATGTCATCAACGTCATGCCCGGCCGTAGAATGCAGTCTAACAGCATTTCCTCTCTCGGGCTCTGCTTTATCTGAGGAGCGTTTTTGGCATAAATAGCATGGTGTTTTCCTTTACAAAAATAGCAGTGCCTCTGGCAATTTCTTGCCAAATGCTGACTACCCAAGCATATAAAACTTGGCACCTAGTTTTATTACCCGTGTGAGCTGCAAACACTGAAGTGATAGTGTGAGTGGCTGAAGATGTGCTGAGACGCAACGGTACTGGCTAAGTGTTGCCGTGGGAACAGTTTTCTTCAGTCCTCTGAGGTGTAAATAAAGAAAAGGCTTTAGAATGCAGATGTGAACTGTAGCAAGCTCTTGAAATTCCTTTCACGTTTTAGTGGACCCCCATTGAATAATGCGCTTATTCTTTTTTCATTCAGTATCCCAAGATCAAAGGTGAAAATCTAGAAACTGAATTTAGTATAATAATATATCTTTCGATGCTCTCTCTCCCTCTCTCTCTGTCTCTCTGTCTTTGTCTCTCTCTGTCTGTCTGTCTCTCCCTTTCCCTCCCTTTTTCTCTCAGTGTCTTTTTTTCTTTCTCTGCCTTTGTGTCTCTCATATTTATATTTCTTTCTCTGCCTCATTATTATTATTATTATTCTTTTCTATCTGCGTTTTTTCCTATCTGAATGTCTATAATTCCCTTTCTCTCTCACTATATGCCAATGTCTGTATCTGTCTGTGTCTTTTTTTTTTACTTTCTCTATGTCTTTGTCTTTTATTATCTGTCCATCTGTGTCTCCATTGTTCTCGATTTCTATTTGCATTCATTCCTTTGGGTATCTATGTCTCTTTTCCTCTGTCATTGTGTGTCCATATTTTTCTGTCTCTGTATGTCTGTGTATCTCTTTCTCTTTCCATGTATGTCTATTTTTCTCTTCGTCTTATCTGTATGCTTGTATCTCTCACCCTGCCTCTCTCTCTCTATCTCTCTCTCTCCCTTCCTCTACCCGTCTCTCTAACTTTCGTCATACATTTTCTCTAAATTAGTGTGTTTTATATCTCTGTCTCTGTCTGTCTGTCTGTCTGTCTGTCTGTCTCTCTCTCTCTCTCTGTCTCTCTCTCTCTCTCTCTCTCTCTCTCTCTCTCTCTCTCTCTCTCTCTCTCTCATCTCTGTCTCTTTCTCTCTCCTCTCTGACTCACCTTGTCTCTCTGTCTTTCTTTCCCTCTCCCCCTCCTCTCTGACTCAGCCTTGTCTTTTCCATCTTTTGACCTGCGTGCAGGTTTTTTCGTCTTGCAGATACTTGTTTTGTATAGTGACACCTGCCAATAAATTAATTTTATGATTGAAATTCTGTCTGCAAATTTGCCTCTGAATGGTTACCTCAGAAACTGTCTCTCCTCTCTCTCTCTCTATCTCTCTCTCTCTCTCTCTCTCTCTCTCTCTCTCTCTCTCTCTCTCTCTCTCTCTCTCTCTCTCTCCCTCTCTCACCCTTTCTCTCTATCTCACTCCCACTCACCTGTTTTTCCTTGATGCTCACTGATCGTGAATGCCTCACTGAGAATGTTATTGGGTTTGCAATGAGCACTACCTCTTTTTACGCACTTTGCTCTTTGTCGCTGAGAGAGAAACACACACACATACACACACACAAAGATATAGATTGAGTAAGAGAGATAGACAGAGAGAGAGAGAGAGAGAGGGGGGAGAGAGAGGGGAGAAAGAGGGAGAGAGATTGTGCATTCTTATACTTTTATAGTAGCGGACTATGTGAACGCAATGAATCCATGTTTCTATGCTCGTGGCTGCACTGCACTAACTTAGGTTTAAAACGATTTGAAAAAAATATAACACACGCACAAACAAAAACTTTACTGGCTAAGGTTAGTCTTTGGGCCCGTCCACAATATAGCCTATAAAGTGCTGATTTTGGACGTTAAACCATTTCAACAACAACAATCTATCTATCTATCTATCTATCTATCTATCTATCTATCTATCTATCTATCTATCTATCTATCTATCTATCTATCTATCTATCTATCTATCTATCTATCTATCTATCTATCTATCTATCTATCTATCTATTTATCTATCTATCTACATCTATAAATCACAGAACAATAATTTAATCTTGATAGTTTTAACATATTTAAAATTAACAACCTTTATAATAGCTCACGGAAACAGTTTTGTAGGTTTTTTTCTGTTTTTGCCCTCTATAGATGTGAAAGTACAATAAATAGCTAGACCCTGTGTAGTTTTTGGCTAGATTAGATAATGTCCAATACTAATGGCCACTCAAATGGATGATTTTTTGAATTATTAATTAATACTAACTTATACTTACTGTCAACGGCAGATTTTTTATATCTTGTTCAACCAAATCAACTGCAGGTTTGCAAAATGGACAGCAACTAAGCAGTGTAAATAAAGCAGCCATTGTGGTCGTTAAGCAAATGCAATATTATAGTTTAGGGGAATACCGTTCTAAATTTAGCAAAAGTGGGTCAGAGGATGGTGACGTCACATCTCACTGCAAAAGTCTGTTAGAGATCACAGAGATGCTGCCGGTAACATACAGTATAGCCCTGCTGGTAACATGTCCTCATATACACCAAGTGATGCGGATGCGAAAGCTGAATTGTAACCTCGAAAGTTATTTCCAAAATGTCTAGATTCTTCAGTATCCCCCACAAACAGCTGGTGTAAATGTTCCGGTAAAGTTTGCAAGGTTGGTAAATTTACTTGACCATTGTTTCTGTGAGCCATAATTGTGCGTCACAATATTGGCATGTCTTTGTCATTCACCCCATGTTGGGGGCAACTATAATGATGTTGTTATGGTTGGGACCAGTTTGTGGTGTAAACGTAGAAGCAGCTGCTGCCTGGCTGGTGTGAGGTGAAGGCGGTAGTGGCGATGTAGATCTTATCCGTATGGGTCTATCTGCTTCTTGTGGTGGTGTAGCAGATCTAAAGCTAAGTCTACGTTATGGATATCTATATCTATGTCTGTTTTCACTGTGTCGCAGATCTATATCTAGATTATGATAAGTATCAGTATGCCTAGATGTGGATGGTTGAACAAGTGTTGTATTGTCATTGTTTGGGGCAGTAGGCAGTATACATGTAACTGTAGGAGCTGCCTGACTAATTTAAATGTCAGGTGGAGGCGTTAGTGGTGTTGTAGATCTAGACCTAATCCGTGGGGGTCTATCTTCTTTTTGTGATGGTGTATCATATCTGAAGCTGAGTATACGTTTTGGAGATCTAGATCTATGTCTGTTTTCACTTTGTCGTAGATCTAGATCTATATTTCGACCAGTATCAGTAGGCCTAGATATGGTGTGGTGTTTTCGATTGTTTGGTAGAGGGGATTTGGTTTGGATTGACTGTTGCTGCTAAGTATCTGGATCGTCTTAAAAGACGTCTTTTTTATCAACTCCCATCGCAATAGTTTTTGTAAGTCTGCTGTTATTAACTTTTTAGAATTACCGCGCTACTTTTACAAAAAGGAAGAGGAAATTGATTTTTTTCTATTAATATAGATTGGTCTTTGTGGGAGTTGTACATTTAATTTTTTTATAATATCAAATGTCTAATAATATATTGTTTTTTAAAATTTTTTTTTTTTTATGTTCCTTTTTTTATGTATAGTTGTTCATTTATAATATGTTTTTTAATTTTCAAGTGATTGAGTATTTCTGTTTAGATGGGCAAAAATCGAGGCGGGGAGCCCACAATGAGCACTAAATGTATGTATATTGGTAGCGGTTTATTTTTATTTAATTTGTAAAAGGTATAATATTGATGGAAACTGCTTTGTTTGTTGAAAAGTATTAATATTATTACTTTTGCTGTAAAGAAGCATAATTGCTTGAAAAGAAAATGAAGGGGGAAAAACATTTTTTAACATGCTCCTTTAACCTGAGCAACATTTTTGTGTAGTCTTATGGCAATTATTTATATGATTTTTGAATATGTTGCAGCCTTTCACAGTATCGATAACATTGCTTTTTATTAGTCGCATTGAAAAAGATGGTTTCATCAGAGTTGTTGTTTCACCATAAATTGATTTCATAACTCTGTTATTTCAAGTTCTTTGAATTTTATTTTTTTTTACCTTTTGTTGGACATTTTAACACAGATTGAACTAGCCAATGTTTTATGTGTAATTATAAATAAAATTACAAACTGCAATTAACTCAGTTTGACAAAGAAAGAGAGAGAGAGTGAGAGAGATAGAGAGAAGGAGAGAAAGAGAGAGAGAGGGGGGGAGGGTTAAGCTAACGAAATACGGCAGACAGAAAATAAAGAAAGACATAGGTCTAATGGGATTGACCAAAAAGGAGTTTTAAAGAAAGGCAGAGAGAAAAGGGGGGGGGGGAGAGAAACACACACACACACACATACACACACACAAAATTAATGGAAGTGCTTATAATTATGTCCACAGGGGAGAGTCTTATAGGCTACCTATTCCTCATTTCCGCGGTCTTGCTTGCTGTTAGTGTTAGCAGATAGACGCGAGCCGCTGACCAATCAGGTTCTTTTTTGGGTAAGCTTACATGATATCGAGCATTGGCTTGGGTGTGGCGATTCTCGTCCTCAGTGTACAAAAAACACACGATTGTATAGTCGACTCCGCGTCTGGAGCTAACATTTGTAGCTTTAATAGTTAATTTTTTTTTAAATCTTTATCACAATTTTATTATCAAGACAAAATAAACAAACAAAAACCCTCGGACCATACCACATTAGATTTCGTTTTCAGTTTGAAAGCGCACCTATAGAATAAATCGTTTTTTACTAAAAACTTAGCGTCCAAAATCAGCACTTTATAGGCTATATTGTGGACGGGCCCAAAGACTAACCTTAGCCAGTAAAGTTTTTTGTTTGTGCGTGTGTTATATTTTTTTCAAATCGTTTTAAACCTAAGTTAGTGCAGTGCAGCCACGAGCATAGAAACATGGATTCATTGCGTTCACATAGTCCGCTACTATAAAAGTATAAGAATGCACAATCTCTCTCCCTCTTTTCCCCTCTCTCTCCCCCCCTCTCTCTCTCTCTCTTGTCTATCTCTCTTACTCAATCTATATCTGTATGTATTGTGAGATACTGCTTCAGAATACTGTAATTGTTTGGCTTTTTCATAGTAATATAACTAGGTCTAGAATCTACTTACTTGCACTGGCTGTATTAAAATTTAACAACGCAGGAATTTATCGCTGAGCGTTCGGATTTAAATAGGAAAATCATCGACACGTTTTCAACTCTTAAGTCCGGTCGAGTTGAGCTCCTATATATGTAAATAACAGAAAGATCAACACCGCCGTCACAATTAAGTAAGGAACATCATCATCATCATCATCATCATCATCATCATCATCATCATCATCATCATCATCATCATCATCATCATCATCATCATCATCATCATCATCATCATCATCATCATCATCATCATCATCATCATCATCATCATCATCATTATATCATCATCATCATCATCATCGTCATCATTATAGTTTTTATTTCTCTCAAATTTATTAATAGTTGTAGCAGTTGTATTCATCAGTAATGTAGTAGTATTACTGTTATTATTATTATTATTATTATTATTATTATGATTTTATTATTATTATTATTATTATTATTATTATTATTATTATTATTATCATCATCATCATATCATCATCAACACCACCACCACTACCACCACCACCACTGCCACTTTGCCCGACCTGTTTTTTAAGGCACCAGCCGCCTCTCTTCGCATCGCTTTGCTGGCGATGTGGCTAGTAATCTCTGCATTAGTCTGTTTTTAATAGGGGAACATGTTTGGTATTACATGTCTGTTTGTATTTAATGTTCTCGCTTCGCTTCGCCGCGCTCCCAGTGTGGCCCTTGCCTGAGTGTTCTGGTATCCTTTCCAGAGAGTTTTCTTTTTTTTTTTTCCTGCTGCTGAACACTGGTGCACCACCACCCTCTATACCCTCAACACATAGTTTTCTTTCGGAAGCGAGAAGAGAGAGATACTGAGAGGTAACTGGTCAAAAAAGTGTGTGTATGTGTGTGTGGAGGGGATGGGGCAGGGGGTTGTATTGTGGCAGAGCGCTGGGCTATTTAGGAAGTCTCTGATGTGGCGAATTTATTTGTGTATTATTGACCTCCACTGATTAGATTGGTAACAGTATAATGTAACCAGTTGAGACGTAACTACTGGTAATACTTACTGCCTTTGAGTGACGGCACCTTTAGAATTTGAATTTGGGACCCGTCCACGGTGAAGCCTAGTTGCTGGTGATGATACCAAACGACAGGCCAAGCTCAAACTTTTCCACCATTGACAATGACTTATCTTGCCTTATATATCCATATTGCCAGAAAATGTAGAATTATTTTTATTTGCGTAATAATGAAAGGAACTGATTGACTTAGTGATAAGGGCGCATGGGCTTATCTAAGCAAAGCAATTTGATGGATTACGAGATTCAAGTCGCCATGTAAGGTTTTTAGACAAATCCCTGAAAAAAAAACTTTCTCTTTTATTTTATTTTTTTACTCAACCTGTCAGCTTCATTTATAAAGAGATAGCTCTGTTCTTGTTGATATACTTTGAATACTGTAAAAGGAGTGGTGTTATACAAAATCAAGATACAAAAAAATCTCTCCCATCACAATAAATTTTTCACTCTTCTTCCAGTTATATGGCAGAAAATAACAGACACCCAACAGATACACCATTGTTGTTGCAGCGGTAACCAGTAGCCATGTATTTCTTTTTAATTTTTATATGAGCTGGTGTTGACTCTAAAAGCCATCTTTCCATGAATAATTGTTTCCTCGCTAGAATCGATACTACTTGAAAAAAAACGAAAGGAAAATAATTCAACTGTGATGAAACGCCATCGGAGACTTCTAAGGGAAGCCATTCAGATTTCTGAGAAAAGAAATCTGCTTGTTTAACAAACACATAAAAAGATCAGCAATCAGGAACCGTTCGTCCTGTCAATGTCCATGTTTTCACACACAGGAACTACGCATAATAGCGACTTCCTCAGTCTACTTCACCCCTATTCAACCCGGTTTCTGCTTTCTCTGTTTCTTTTGTTTTGATTTTCCATTGCCTTCCAATCTCCCGTCCCGATGTAATTAGGCCAATTAATGGAAAGCCGGAGTATTCAAACTTCTGCCGGCACATGCGCAGAGAACTCACGATAGTGTCACAAAGGAGCAGGCGGCTGGGAATGTTTATTCTTTGTTTTCGCGGCACGGCCCGCACGATACACGCCTAGAAAGGTGTTTTATTGTTTTATTTTTCCTCCAATGAGACTATGAGATCAGGGTGTTGTGAAAAAGTCCTCCAGGCACCATGACTGGCCAGGGGTTACGGGATTGTACCAAGCTTAGTCAAAGGCACTGCTGGAAGTGGAATCACGGCCCCTGGCCTTAAGCAAAAATATGTCTTCTGTGTAGCCCGTCTGTAATCAAGTTTAGTTTATAGATTTTACTACTTAAGTCATTTCAACTTAGGTTTCGGTGAATATGAGATTACCTTATTCAATATTTGTGAAAGAAAAGTAAAATGTGTCCAATCAGGACTGATTCCACTCGTCTTAACAATCCCAGAAAAAGTAGGTCCTACTAAACTAAAACCTGTTTTAAGAAAAGAACCGGTGAAACCATATACACGTGGTGTACTGACTGACACTTCACAAAATCTCTCCATGTATACGTAGTCAAATGAAAAATGGTGTGCTGAAAGTAATAAACACATTATAAACTCATTCAACTGCCGTAGCCGGGGTACCCATAGATCGGACAGTTTTATAGTTTGGTTCAAATCATGAAGGCGCTGGCTAAAGATAGCTGAGTTGACAGTGAAAGCTTAAGCTCATATATTTCAAATCTCAGTTAGTAGCTTACTGTCATCTCATAAAAATTATCAGGTGGTTTTAAAAAAAAATGTATTTATTTATTTAGGGTAAATTTATGTAAGGGGTGCGACTTTGTTATGTCTATCTGGATAGTTGTGGGTTACTAGAGTGACATCCCCTTGACCGCATGGCAACGGGTTGCACTGCTTTTTAGTAGCTTACTTAGGTGTTGTGGTGCACGTATGACTCATGCGTTAATGACAGATGCGGCACTCCTTCGTAGATAATAGGGAACTTTCCTTGTTCTATCTTATATTTAGATTCCCTCCTTTTTCCAGAGTTTCTAGAATGTTCCTAAGTAGTGCCCTGTAACAATACGCAGTTATTTTTATCTTTATATTTACTATAAGCGCATTATCTGTAAATGTTTGTTATTTATAGTGTTAATAGGGTGATATACTCTCTCTGTACACATATATTCATATCACTGACAGTTCAACTTGTTAATTATATAGGATCTAGTTTCATTTGTGTAGGCATCCGATGCGCGTAGTTAGGGCTTCCTAATTCGCGCACGGGCTAGGGTTTGGCGCACATGCTGATCACTTGCTTTCCGACTGTCAAAGAATCAAGACGTGTTTCTTCAAGTAAAAAAAGTTTCTTATTGTAACCCACGTGGCGCTTATATGATGTTTCATTTTTACGTGCCTTAGAAAGATATTGATGTAGTGCTCCTGCGCGTGCCTTCAAGATAGCTGGTCTGGTTGCTTTCTCATAAAGACACCCGCACCTATACAAGACAACAACACAAAGTAGGTTCGTACTCAAACACAACACAAGGTGCAAGTTTTACCTTGTTTTTAGCCTACTGTTGGTTTTTACGTATTGTTTTTGTTTTATCGTTTTTTGTTGTGTTTTTTTTTTACCTATTTTTACCGGTTTTACGTTGAGATTGTGTTTTGCTTTGGGTTTTATTCGGTTAATAATTGTCTGTTCTTTTATATTTTGAAGTTATTTTGATTAGTCATAAATTACTCTTATTGCTTGAGTAAGGTTTTGGGTTGTTACTTGCTCCCACTATAGAACAAATTCAGAATGCTGACTTTAAGTGCTAACAGTTAATGAAGAATATTACGAATCCTGACGTTGAGTGACTCTAGTTTGAAGTGGAGTTGTTGTTGCCCAGAATTGTTACTTTTCCCCCTCTTATAGTGTATGTTTTAGGTTTCTTTACTTTAATAAACTATTATATCTTTCCTTTGATAAAACTTGCACCTTGTGTTGTGTTTGAATACGAACCTACTTTGTGTTGTTGTCTTGTATAGGTGCGGGTGTCTTTATGAGTAAGCAATAGAAGCTTAGAAGGAAGGGAAATTAAAGCACCCCACCTCTTACATTTAAAAAGAGCAGACAGAGTCAATATACAAATAGCTTCACATGATAAAATAGAAAAACGTTATCAAAAAAAGACAAAAGAGCCATTATGACATTATGAGAAAGTGAGAGAGCGATAGCGCGAGAAAGAGAGAGAATGAGAGAGAGAGAGAGAGAGAGAAAGAGAGAGAGAAACTGGTTTACATCAAGCAAAAGTACATAAATGAAGCAAAAACCCATTGGACGGTGAAGCACAACGGTGCAAATGAATAAAATAATTAAAATTAACAAAATTACAAGAAATAAACAACAACAAAATATCCAACAGTAATTTTCAGAAATGTTATTTTGTTCATCAGATTAGAAACGTCATCTTATTACATATTTGTGAACTGGTGAAATTATTATCGTCTTCTCCGCCATAACTACTCAAGGTACAAACTTGAAAAAATAGATATTTTGGTACCTTGGAATTTTCTGAATGCCTTAGGGCGACCACGGAGTGAAAGACGAAAACCTGATGAGCGCCGATCTGAATAAGAATTCCCCTATAAAAATCAACTAACCCCACAGAGTCACCGCTCCTTGTGAGCGCTGATAAATTGGGCTAGGTAGCCTCGGCTTTATAAGAATGAAATAATTCTTATCCACGCCGAAAACTTGAGAAGGGCTCACCGCGACCACCGTCATCGGATGTGTGACGTCACGGGCTGGGTTAGGGCGATTTTTTAAATGGACATTTTAATCCCATAAATGATTTTTTACTGGATGTATTTGTTTTGTACCTTCGCGCGGTTATGCAATCATTGATCATTCATTTAGAGTCTTGTCTACACGCTAGGTCCACCCTTCTGTGTAGATCCACATGTTGCATTAACCTTGCAGATTTTCTATCAACACCCACCACTGCCACCAACACTACCAATAACAAAAAAATAACATGTTGGAACACTGCCACCACAAACAACAACTACCACCACCACCACAATCGTCACCACCAGAACCACATCACCACTACTACCACCACCACAACAACAATAACAAAAAATACACCAACACCACTATCCTACTACCAACGGGAGCATGTCTATGTTCCCCAGGGTCTAGAAATAGAATTGCCCCGCTCCCCCAGGTCTATGTTTTTGTGTTGATATTGATTGATTGATTGAATGATTCATTTAGTGGTTAGTTGATTGATTGAGTGATTGATTGATTTAATTGAATGAATGAATGAAATATTGGATTTGGATGGGTACCTGGATATAATTATGTTAGGCAGTGAATAGTGTCGCGCCTGTAAAATGGTAGCACCACTGTATGCTCCCCAGGTAGTTGAGATGGTACTAGAATTGTATGGTCTGCCGGGGGGATATTGATGTAAACTATGAGAATGCTGTGCTAGTGCTACTGCGGTCTCATACTCCTCTTTCCTATCGAGCAAATACAAAAAAATAATAAATAAAAATATAAAAGTAAAAAAA
>RQTK01000118.1:45391-74787 GCA_003991915.1 Elysia chlorotica | reverse complement strand
AACCGGGTACAGTAAGTTTCACTTTGTACCTGAGTATTCTACTAACCCCGAGAGGCCCCAATTCTTACCTTCTTTTCACTACTGTAGAGACGATCTACCAGACTCTGTTATATACATGTACTGTATCATGCCATTGTTTCTCCGTTACTTCGCATCAAAAACAGTCTGAACTACGTGATAATACTGTCGCATTATCCATTTCTTTTTATACTAAATTGCTCATGATAAAATGGGACATAATTATTTTTATCTATGATGATGTAATAAACATTACTACGCACTAAGCTAAACGTGTTGTCTTGTGTTTATTTGAGAAGATAATTACAGAATAATGTTGCAGGAAATTATTCAAAGTAGTTTAATTTTTTAATTGCACTTTGTTTTAGCTTGAAACTATAAAATCTGTATACAATAATTAATGTATACATAATTAATTATTAATATTATTTAAATTTGAGGAAAAAAAATCAGTATTCTTTTTTTTTCTATTTGCAATACTTAAACGTCTTCGATGCGCCCCATGTGTGCCATACACTTTGCTGCTCTGCCTTAAAGTCCTTTGTCCTCACAGTTGGATCATCAGCACTCTCCACCATCACAGACTTCATGCACTTGGGAAAGACGTTCCCACCCTCAGGCAAAGCCCTTGGGTTCACTCATGTAGTTCAGCCGGTCAGTGAAAACCGTTGCCCGGGGTGTGGCCACTGCGTGCACTACAGTTCCGTGGAGCCATACATGAGCTAGGCAATGGGATGAGGACCAAATAGGCTACTCGGCTACTCCTTAGGGTCACTAAGAAGCATGACTGCCTTTCGCTGTGAGGTACTACCTCTCTCCCAAATACCCTACACCCCCCAAATACCCTACACCCCGTGGGGCTCTGCTCCGGTTATAAAACTGAATTCTAGATCTATCGAATGGGGATCTTTCGGGGTTTAAAAACATTCGAACCCAATTTAAATTCTATATGATCTACGTCGACTATCATAGAAAAAAGGGGTAAAATGGATCTAAAAGAAATGTTATCTACAAAGAAATCCTGTAAATATCCTATCGTTAGTTATCAAGACTATTGATATGCACTTTTAAGTGGTGCACCCATTTGTATCACATTTAATTTGTTTATCTTGGACTTCTATCTCTAAAACTATGCTTTACCATTTTAGTTGCGCACAGTGTCCCAAAATCCAAGCTGTATCTCTATTAGTAGAAGTATAACCTTTAAAAAAACATGTTATATCCGTACTGTGTCCCAAAACCTGAGCGAAGCAGGGCATCCCAGCTAGTATTGTATATCAATGTAATATTGTATATTTATCTAACATTGTATATTAATGTATATTGTATATTATTGTGTTCTATTTTTGAAAGGTGATTACATTTTTTCTTGTTTATTTAAATGTTTAACATTACATAAGAATTGTTCATGTTGTTTTTATCGCTTGCATATGTTGAATCTTATGTTTATAATGCACTTATCTAAATTATTATTAAAGATTTTTATTCTTTAAAAAGGGTCTATTATTATTATTTATGTTGTATTTTTTAGCTTATTATACTTTCACAATCATAATGAAAAAATAATTGAATAATCATATAACCAAATGAACATTAACTCTCAACAATAACGAAATGTACACGTAACGAACAAAAATACACATGGAATAAAAAGGAAATTTTATAAAATGTGAAGTTAATTGAGAAACAGTCAGATTTTCAACACTGGTTATTTTTTTTTTAGTCTTTGAAAAACTTTAAAATTTTTCTACACTTCATTTCATTGTTCTATTCTCACAAAATGTATTAAATGTTCATTTAAAGATCTAAAAAAATAATAGGATCTATTTCGTCACAAGCATTACACGAAAAAGGCTGCTCCAGTTGATTTGACACTTTCTCTGTGCATTTAACCAGTTACTAAAGAAAAAACTTTTACCTAAACAGGTCCTTTGATAAATTTCGCCAACACAGGCTAGCTAACTTGCACTCGACATGGCACGGTAGCCTTGTGTAGAATATTATCGGCTTCGAATGCATGAAGTCCGTGGTTCGAACCCTTGCCATTTCGTCTTATTTGTTGGCTCATTGTTAGTTTAACGTGACTGGCTGAGATAGGACTCTTGTATCCCTGCCTTGCCAAGTGTGTGGCATCACATAAAATTGTCAGACATCAAATTGTGACCCGTCCGTAGTGCTGACTTCAGGCGTTTAACCAACTCAACAACAGCTATCAATATTTTAATTTTTTTTTTAAATTTCTAATAGATCAAAAGGTAAGAAATTGGTACCTTCAGTGAGTGAGTTTTCAAGGTCCTGGGTTTACATGTTTGTCCTGTCTAGTGATCGGTTAAATCAACTTAGTGTTCTTAGAGCAGATAATAAAGAGTTTTATTGATTTTATTATTTTATCGTCCTACTTTAACCATAGCCTACAACTATGTTTTCTGTCTATAATACATTTAATATCACCAACAACAATAACAATTCATAGCTACAAAGTAAATATTGACTTTTTTTAAAGCACGCACATTTTATTTCAAAGCGTCCGCTGCATATTTTCATACACGATTTTTGTAAAATCAAGATAAAAGAGGCCTAATTTAAGACACTCTATGGCCTGTAAAAAATCCATCATGTGGGCAAATTTTTAATATTGAGTAACAGGGGGGAAAGAGCATAAACACGGTGTTGGCATATTGATAAAGAAACATCTGCAAAAACACGTACTTGGATACTGGCCAGTGAATGAAAGAATTATTCTTCTGAAAATAAAAGCTCATCCGTTCGATCTCGCGATAATTCAGATCTACGCGCCAACAACAGACTACTCGGACGCAGAGTTAGAGCAATTTTATGAGCAAATTCGCCAGTTGACGAAACAGGTTAAGTCTACAGACATCCTGATAATCATGGGGGATCTGAATGCAAAAGTCGGCAACACTCCTTACCCCCCTACTGTGGGTCGTTTCGGTCTGAGAGAGGAGAGAGGCTTATACAATTTTGTGAAGAACATCAGTTGATCATAGAAGAAGAAAAAGACGTAGGAGAGAAATAAGCCAATCGAATCATCGAAAGAAAAAGAAATAGAGAGAAAGAAAGAGAGATGGAGAGAGAGAGAGGGAAATGAAGTTGGGAGAGTTTTTTTGCTACTCTAGGATGAGAAAAAATATGCTCTTTAACCTTCAAATCATAAGATAGTTACCTAGCAATACAGCAACAGTCTTTGTATCTTCTTCAAACATAAATTCCCACAATTTTTTTTACTAAAAAAAAAAAAATAGAATGAAAATTATTTTTACCTCGAATTTGGACATTTTGCCAGTGTCTAAAACAAAAGTTTTCAAGACAATATAAGGTCCAGTAATAAAAACAAAGACTTCATACTTAGAAGTTTGTCCTGTAGTGACAGTTGATGCTTAGAAAGAAATGGTGCAGAATTCACAAAGAACAACCCTTAACAGATAGGCACGGTCCTTCCGCCTTTGTGTCCGCTCTTGAAGAAGTGTTTTATTATGTTATTGTACTCTGACTAATATTCAAGAGCTAGCCAATTGTGAGCAGATGTGTATTACTTGGGTTCAAGACATTTCCCATAGCTAGTCGTTAGCGAGGCCGCATCTTTATTAGTCCTCGTTCATGTTCTGCTTCAAACATGTAGACGGACAATGCACTCCACTTACTTGAATTCAGCACCTAACGAAGCAGGTGAGGTTTGAAAGTCCTCCCTGGCACCTTCTTTTTCCTAGTCTCGCCTGCTCCGCGAGGATTCACGAATGCCACTCCAGCTTGACGTGTAGTGGACACCCAGGGTGACCCCTCTTTATTACACACTCAGGTGTTGTCACTCACTAAAGACTCTCTGTCTTTCTCGGTTGTCGTATTCTTAGTGTGTTTTTCCTGGCAAGAAAAGGCAAAAACTCCGAAATAGGGGTTTGAGGGAGAAGAAAGGATACTCAAGGATTGCTAGATAAACAACTTTTCTTTCGACATCTGTCCTGCGCAAGTCGTTGGCACTGCACCAGCGAGTAGCACGTCCATTCTGCGATGTTGTCATTCCATTTCGTTCTGGGGCGTCCCCGACCTCTGCTGCCCTCCACTTCGCCGTTATAGAGATCTCTTATCACACTTTCATGACGCATGAGGTGTCCATAATATTGCAGCTTCCTATCTCTAATACACTGCCCTATTTCTCTTCTTATGTTCAATTTTTGTAACACTTCGTAGTTGGTCAATTTTTGTCGCCATGATATCTTCCCTATTCTCCTAAATGCATACATTTCGAAAGCTTCTATTTTGTTCATTTGTGCTTTACTAATCGACCATGTCTCTGACCCGTATAACAGGGTGGACCAGACAAACGTTTTGAGTAGTTGAAGCTTTGTCTTCATCTTTCGAAACATCAATGAACTACCAGGTATGAACATCTCTGGGCAAAACATAAACAACATCAGATACGCAGACGATACAGCCCTAGTTGCAGAAACACCAGAACAACTACAGGCACTCTTGGACAAAGTGAACGAAGAGAGTGAGAATTGTGGACTCGCGATGAATGCTAAGAAGACAAAAGTAATGGTTATCAGTCGCAAAGACATAACACCAAAGATCAATATCAACATTGGTAACACTGTGCTGGAACAGGTCAGCACATTCATTTACTTAGGTCAACTGATCAGTGATGACAATAGAGCAGACCAAGACATTAAACGCAGAATCGGAATTGCAAAAACCAGTTTCAACAGCCTACTGAATACTTTTACATCAAATTCTATCAGCATGAAGACAAAGCTTCAACTACTCAAAACGTTTGTCTGGTCCACCCTGTTATACGGGTCAGAGACATGGTCGATTAGTAAAGCACAAATGAACAAAATAGAAGCTTTCGAAATGTATGCATTTAGGAGAATAGGGAAGATATCATGGCGACAAAAATTGACCAACTACGAAGTGTTACAAAAATTGAACATAAGAAGAGAAATAGGGCAGTGTATTAGAGATATGAAGCTGCAATATTATGGACACCTCATGCGTCATGAAAATGTGATAAGAGATCTCTATAACGGCGAAGTGGAGGGCAGCAGAGGCCGGGGACGCCCCAGAACGAAATGGAATGACAACATCGCAGAATGGACGTGCTACTCGCTGGTGCAGTGCCAACGACTTGCGCAGGACAGATGTCAATGGAGGGCCATTGCAGCCAACCTTCGCAAGGAGACGGCACCTGGATGATGATGATGAACAAAGAAAGAGAGAGAGAGAGAGAGAGAGAGAGAGAGAGAGAGAGAGAGAGAGAGAGAGAGAGAGAGAGAGAAGAGAGAGAGAGAGAGAGAGAGAGAGAGAGAGAGAGAGAGAGAGAGAGAGAGAGAGAGAGAGAGAGAGAGCGAAGGAGATAGTGACAATCACAGGGCGTAAAACTTTTACTCTTCGATTTTTCAGAGTGTGAAATGAATTTGTTTTTCCTGATTAGATTGAACTGAACTGTGACTGGGCTTTTAACCTCGATAATGCTTGACAAGATACCTGAGATTATGTCAATATTGTAACTGTTTGTTTGAAAATATTCAGAGAAAAGCATAGACTTCCTCGAAATTTATTACATGTAATTTCTTTCATTTAATAGAAATGATTTTGTAAATAATTACTGAACTTGATCACGATAGTTTTAAAGTTTAAAAATTTGCTATGACTAGAGTGAGTGGTAGAACGTTGGTCTCCAAATCAGGAGGTCCCGGTATCGGAACACAGAATTCCCTACTTATTTGTTCGTTATCAGTATTATTTGATAGGTTGAGACAGGAGACTTCGCATCCCTGCACTGTCTCTGTGTGACTGCACGTAAAATTCTCAGACTTTAATGTTGGGAGCCGTCCACAATGTAGTCTATGTGCTGGTCAAACGGCGTTGATGCAATGCTCAGTTATATAAAGGTATTTTTTTTATATCACCCTGGTTACACAGCACGCTTAGTTTTGGCCACTTTTTGGTATAAGAAAGAATCAGCTCAACTTAGGAAGGGTGGGAGGGAATGGTACAAAAGGTAGATTGTTTTTCTCATTATATACGCATTGTGTAATATAATGAATTTTCCAATTATTTTACCCCATTACGTATCTATTTGTTTCTACGTAACTCAGTTTCTCTGTCTCTGCCCTAATGTATTTGTTTTCTTCTTTTATTGTCTATATCTCTTGGTCTGTCCGATATTAGTCTTCGGCCATTTATTGATTTTTTAAGACATCGATAATACCTAAAATATGACTTTAAAACATTGATAGCTAAATCCACTGTAAATTGTTTTTGTTTTTTTTATCCCCCCCGGGTGGGAATCATAGTTAGTTATTCTCACCCATTTGTCCGGTTACCGGATTAATAGCCACTTTGATTATGATAAGCCTGACAATTTTGAAGCACTTAAGTTTATTTTCGCTCCAGGCGCTGAGATTGAGAAGCACCATAAAATTAAAAAAAAAAAATTATTGAACGATTTTTAGATTGGTACGAAGGGGACTAGGCGCATGTCTGACTGTAGTGACTGTGTCATACCTAGTCTGACACTCTGAGTGACTATTCTGTTTCAACATGGCGAATTCCGGTACTCTAAGCGACGCGGAACTTGCAGCGCAGTTTGCACACTATGGAGAGCATATACAGCTGCCTATTAAACCCAATAAAAGACCTATACTTTTGAAGAAATTAAACCACCTAAAAGCTAGAGCCAATGCACAAGAAAGCCCGTCTCAAAAGGCTCGGTCTAAGTTCAAAATAAACCCGAATCCTGTCGTGCCGCCATCATCTGCAGTAAAATACTTGCCAATTAGATCTAGATCTAGAGAATCTAACTCGGATCATGCCGAAGAAGACGAACCCTCTACTTCGAATTATAAAAATTTTAGGCCTAGCCCAGCAAGATTATCCCCGCGCAATCGAAGTTATGAAGCAACAAGTGAAGATGACTTTGATCAATTGCCGGGTGCATCTTGCGCTCCAGGTAGCACATCTCGAACTGATAGAACCAAGGGCTCATCTCTACTCTCTGTTTCAACGAGTGGTACCTCAAACATGGCAAACACGAAAGATAGTAAACGAGAACCTCAATTTTCAGACAGCATTCTCAGAACTCTACGCAGGCGCACTGGGGAGCCACCCCCACGACAAAACCGTAGAAAAGATAAAGTGGATGTGGCTGACAGCTCTAATGATGTTCCAAACAAGCAACTTGATGGCAGTGATGATGAAATGAATAGGCCATCACCTGCAAGATCTAGATCTAGGTTGTATCCAGATCTTGGTAGAATTACATCTTACCTTTCTCGATCAAAAGGAGCGGAGAATGCCTTCGAGTCATCGGATTCGGATCTTGAGGAGACTAATGTCAGTACCTATGAGGTTGAAAACAAATCAGTCAACACATCTTTCCCCCTCCAAAGCCAAAGCTACGGAAAAAGGGATGGATCTATGCTCCACACATCTGATTCTTCACTTGGATCTTTTTCAAACTCGCCTGGTACATCCACACGATTTCGGTCACGCAGAGACCCAAATTCCAGGGTACAGATTTACAAATCTTGGTATTTGGAAAGCCTACCTCAACTTTTAGTGTGTGTGGCTGTTCTTTTTTTTGCAGTGATAACAGTCACCTACATTGCTACTCACAAAGACTATTTCATCTCCTGGTTTTCCTCATCAAGTAACATGGGTAAATTACTCATTATTTTTTTTTTTTTTGAAGAGGTCATGAATTGATTCTTTAAATCTAGATTGAAAAAAAACAGAAGTTTCTCCAGAATCAATTAAAAAGAAATAGTAGCAGGCTTACATTATTAATTAAGCTCTTTATATGAAAATAGTGGTGTTAAATCATGGTTATGGTTTTTCAATTCAAAACAATTTCAGAGTTTAGTAAAAAAGAAAAACCCAGTGAATAATGAAAAATTTGTGCATCATGTTATATTTTGTTCTTTTACCAAAAGGTTAACTGTTAAACTTATATAAAGAATTCGTTTTGCATTACAGGGAAAAGCATCAATGTTATTTTACACTATTAAATTACTCATATATATGCAGTAGGCCTTGTAACTAGTGTTTATCTTGAGCAGAAGTTTAAAAACAGATGACTTGGTGATTTGTGGTAAGAAATTGTTACAGTAAATACTTGTAAGGATTTTGCAACCTTATAAATCAATTCAAATTTAAAACATTCACTTACCTGGCTAATAGTAATAATTAGCTAGGTTTGGCTTTTTGATATATAATTTTCAATCAAGGGAATTTTTTAAAAGAATAACTTTTGCAGAAAAGTTCTAACTGTAGAAATAAGAATGTCATTCTGTCTTGTTTGTGGATTGTACAGAATCTGAGATTCTCTTGAAATGTAAAATTTAAAACATCAATTTCATTCTCACTCATCAAAGTCAATTTTTATTGGTGACTGAGATTTATTTTTTTTTATCTAGTGATACTAAAAAGTGCACAAATATTTATTTTTTTCCTGCAGGTTATGGGGATCATATTTTGATGTGCATAAATGGAATCCCAAATGAAAATAAGGTATCGGTTATTGTCTTTATAATTAATATAAAACCCTGAGTGTGATTAAGCTGGGGTCCCGTTCATACAAACGGGTTGAATACAATGTAATTGTCTGTAAGTAAGGCGATTCTTTGTGAAAGAGGAACTTGCCAGTTTATATTTTTGCTTCCTCCTTTTTTTATTAAATGAAATTATCTTTTCTCTTCTTTTTAAATTTCTTTCTTTCTCTCTCTTTTTTTTGCTTCTTTCTTCTTTCTTCTCTTTATATATTCCTCCTTTACAAAATTTCATTATTACTTTTTTCTTTCTTTTTTTATTCTCTCTCTCTCTCTCTCTCTCTCTCTCTCTCTCTCTCTCTCTCTCTCTCTCTCTCTCTCTCTCGTATATCTAGACAGCTATGCTTCTACTGCTGCTAATGATGGACAGATTTTACCCCTTGAAGCACATGATTTGTTTAACGTCTCCTAGGTTCCTGTATGTGCTGCCACACATGAGACAGGGCGGGGATACCATGACTGTCTCAGCCGGTCACATTACACTGACACCAACCCAACCAGTTACAGGGGACAAAAATCGGAAAAAAAGAAAAAAAGAAAAAAAAACTGCAGATCGTCGGATTCGAACCCCGGACGTCCTGAACTAAAGACCAATGCTCTACCACATGAGCTAATTCTCTCCGTGGAAGTGCGGTACAACTGGGTGTAATTACAAAATGAAGGTGCTGAATTTGATATTAGATCTAGAATGTAGATCTATAAAACCCTTTTCATTAGCTAAGTTAAGCCTAGATTGTAGATCTAGAAAGATTGCTCAAGTAAGCCAAGATTTTAGATTTAGATAGATTGCTCTTGAAGCCTAGATTCTAGATCTAGATAGACTGCTGAAGTCTAGCGGTAGATGCAGCAGTGCATTTGGTAGTCAATGACGCTTTGACTAACCAAGCCTATATATATCTAGTTATTATAAAAGACGATCCGGAGATTTTAAGGCGGACTATTTTTATTTTTAATTATAATAAATTTATGAAAAAATAAATCAATAAAAAAGGACCAGGTAAACAAAGTATTTAGTAAGATGTAGCTTCTGTGAAATTTGCATAATTATAGGTTGAGCCGTCTTCAAGTTTTAGCGACAGAACTCCACTAAAATATATATATAGATATATAAAGGGAGTCTCATGTAGTCTAATTTTTAGATTGAAGGCTGGAATTTTGAAACAGATAATACATCTCAAAGCATGAGCACAAAATTTAATCATCAGGCCTTTCAAATATTTCAATGAAATCTGTGTCTTTATTTAAGTCCAAAATCATCAATGTTTGCTCAATTTTGACTTCTAATTACATTTTTTTTTTTCAATAGTCAGGGGTAAAATTGTTGTTGCTCTGTAAATTCTCCACCAATCTTGTGAATTGATAAATGAAATGGTATTTACTATTTATATCACAGATCTTGATTTTTATATAATAATAGTATGATCAGGGCTGAGAATTTCAGTTAATTTTGAAAGGTTGATAGGTTTTCCGTAAGTTCTGTTAATCCTGGCTCTGCGGGGCACCCAGTGCTAGTGGCAACCATGAGACATTATCTTGTGACAGTAAACCTTGTCTTATTTACTTAGGACTCAGTGTTTCTATGTACTAAGAATATCAGCCAATGGAAGGGTGGGACTCTCCTATTCTTGTCTGTTTCATCAGTCTTATGAGAAAGCTTGAGTCATTTAATGCTTGTTCACTTACGCCTTTACCATTTTTATGATCCTACATTTACCGTAGTTACTACTTTGCAGTCAAATATGATGTCTAAGTTGTTTTGTTGTGGCAGCCCTTTGCATGATTCGTTATAAGACCTATGGGGTTTCTGTTGGTTTTAGTCTGCAGACAGCTCCATCATTGAATCAGTGGATTGGGTTTGATTATAATATTTTTAAGTCTACCTAATACATTAGGATTTGTTCAAGTATATCTTTTAAAAGCTTACCAATTTCCCATGATAAATTTGTGGATTTTCAATATATAAAAAAAGTTATGGCAAAGTTCAGTAAAAGTCTATCAAGGGATTATGTTTTGTGATTCAGTACTCTACATAGCTTTACGCAAAAAGGTTCAGTAAAAAATAAACATCCACTGGCATCACAATAATTTTTAAACAGCAATATGTAAACTTAAAGACCTTTTTCTCTTATATTTGACAGTTTTAATAAGATTTTAGTTTAGTTTAGGAATCTTCATTTCCTGTGGAATGTAGGACAGCAGCAAATGCCCTTCACTGAACTCAGTTCTTTTCAGCTCGTCTTTTTAAAATTTATCCTTGTTAAAACAATATTTCATATACAGTGTTCTCAGCCTAAGAACCAACCCCTCGGGAGACAAGAAAAGCAGGTGCTTAGAGGGTGCAGGTTCTTATGGCAGGAGAAAAAAATGTGCCTTTGAGTCGGTAAACAAGTTATCAGTAATATCACTATAATAGTAGTCCTCAAAAAAGTGTAATCTGGTTTAATTTTTATGCTCTTAGGTTCCCTGAGCTGTTGAGTTTTTTTTCTTTTTAGGTTATATCTGTGGGTCTTTAGTTTGCAATTTCCGAACATTCAAATATAGAGATAAAGACATTCACAGTTATGACATCAGTCTTTAGAATGCATTGATTTGAAGAAAAGTATTCTTTTTGTTAAGAAGAAAATGAATCTCTCATAAGAGAGAGAGAGGAGAGACATTCACACAAACATAGAAAGACCCAAGAGGGGACAGCAGTTCCTGTTACAGATTCGACTGGAGAATCTGGCGTCAGCCTCTGCTAGTACTACAACTGACACTGGCGTCTGCAAAGTCTTTTTGTCTTCCACTGGTCCTCTCCTCTTTTTTTGCACAGCTGCTATGTTTGGGACACAATCTAACCCTGCAATGCCCAGAATATTTCTGAGGTTTCGTAGGTAGAAGGCATTGACTCAACCCTCAGTGCTGTGGTAACTACTCGTACACAGTTCAGTGAGTCTCTTCTGGTGATGATGAGATCCAGCTGGTGCCAGTGGCGGGATCTAGGGTGGCACCAAAACACTCTGTTCTGGCACTTTGTGTAAAAGATGTAGTGATGCATAAGAGTTAGAAGGAACACAGCTCTGGTAATCTCTGCCCATTTTCGTTCAGCTAAAACCGATATGCAGCGAGGCCAGGAGTCATGGTCGGCTCCAATCCAGGCATTGAAATCCCCAGTAGGTACAGACGCTATGTGGTAGGGATCGCCTTGATGGCAGAGCAGTTCATTTAGCACCAGGTTGGCTGTAGTAGTTACATCGGAAATCCTCTCCCAAGATAATGATAATAATATAACAATGTTCAATGAGCCAATTTCCATTATCACAAGTACAAAAGAAATATAACCATACAAATTACAATGTTGACAAAACACAAAATTACATTCAAAAGTCACAAAGTATCATGAGAGATATTTAAAACATTCACAGCTTCAACTTCAATCATCAAAAATGTAGAACTTGAGCATGCGTTAAAAAAATTTGGGAAGGTTGTTCCATGCTTTGGGACCAAGATAGTAAAAAGATTGCTGACCTGTTGATTTATAATTTCTCTTCGTTTCAACAAGGATGGTTTTGGCTGAAGATCTAAGCTTTCTAGTAGGTACATGCATCTTTAAACAATCAGAGAGATATGTAGGTGGCATCTGCTTGAGGCATTTATATCAAATTATGCAAAACTTGTACAGTATCCCTTTCTAACAGGCAGCCAATGTAGATGGTGAAGAATAGGGCTAAACAAACTTAGACCTCTAACTTGAGGGTAAATTAGGGGTTCCATGTCAAACTGCCAGATCATAAATGTGGCTACCTGAAAAGAACATTAATTTTGTAACTTTGTTTTCCCTGTTTTTTTTATAGACAGGTCTAATAAAAATAGACTTTAATTATGATGGTTTTAAGTTCAATCTCATTCATATTCTTATTATATCTTATAATGTTATAGTTTATCTACCTGATTATAGACACTGGCATGAATATGTGATCGTTTGATGCTAGTATTTTTTTATTATTTAAATATTATCTTGCAGCTTTTAAGACTTCAAATTGTCTTCACTAGATGTTGTTTACTTTGCACAGAAATGTTATGGGAAAGAGGAAATTGACAGAGCGTTGGGCATCATTGAAACAATATTCAAGGAACTGAGTGTCAGAAAAGGTAATGTGAAGTATTTTTGTCCATTGGTGCGGATTATTATTATTATTGTTGTTGTTGTTGTTGTTGTTATATTCAAGTTTCAACAGTGATTTTTTTACTTTTTTCTTTGATTTGTTAGCTTGTGAATAGTGATTTGTTGGAGCAATAGTTTGGGCCTTTTGCCACCATTATACATGGATTAAAATAGAACAGAATCGTTATTAGCCAATATTTTCTTTGTTTTGCACTGAAACACCCTTTGAAATAAAAGAAAAAGTGTAATTTAAAAAAAAAAAAGATCTCATTGTTGGCATGGCAATCCTTGCTTAACATAGTTATTTCAGATTAGGAAAATATTAACCCAGCAATGGTACACACCCTAAAATTTTAACTCTGCAGTATAGTAGTTTATTTTCGAAATTTTGTTCATTCATCCTCTCTCTCCTCCCCTTCCCCTCCTCCTCATTTGTGCTGTTTTCTTTATTCAATGTGGATTCCCATCTCACAGGCCAGGTGTTGTGTGATGCCTCAAGACCTGGGGAGGATGTCCTCAGTGTAGCTCTTCTTGAACATCAGATCGACTCCACAGCTGTAGCTAAAACAGTAAGCTGACTAGTGCTGACAGATATTTACAATTGCACATGTGTGAAATATATACAGGGATTCTCCGGAAATTTTTCTGACTCTTGAGTCCGATATCCGGGAAACTTTTCCACCGAAATTTCAGGAAAGCTGGCACAACCGTCATATATATATATATTTTTTTTTTTTTTTCTGGAGGAAAAATACCCGTTACTATGTGCCTTTCAGCACTTATTGTTTGCACAAAACCTAGATCCACAGTCACGAGGACAATTATTTTAACTGGTATACAACTACGGTTAATTGTGCAACTAAAAGAGTAGTTTTCAAGTTTGCGAGTACGGAAAACAAAAGAAAAGCACAATGCATAGCTGCCAACCAGTACGTATAATACGTACTTAGTACGTATAATACGTACTTAGTAGTATAATACATACTTAGTACGTATAATACGTACTTAGTACGTATTTGACCTCACGAGTACGTCCGTCTGTATCTGGTCGAAAAAATATGTATTTGACGGTATTCATCTAAAAATTGGGTGTACCGTCGATCGCTCCGTACTTGCTGCCATTTTCGGCAATAACGCCCGGTTAGCCCAGCCGTTAACAGGGCCCATTCTCGTTTTTAACGTCTCATAAGTACACGTTACGCTTCGTGGCACTGGGATCAGCCGAGTCTCTAATCAATTTGTAGATTTATTGTTCACTCGCAGCTCTTTTCGGTAAAAAAAAAATGCGGTAAATAGTGTACCACTATATCGGCAATTATGCTTCCGCCGCCGGCGATCTGTCCATCCGGGAATCCCATAGCTTTACTGACTGCTGCTGGCGGAGAGTTTGTTTCCAAGAATTCACCTTTGGGGCGACCGGTTAAAATGATTTAGACTTAAAACCATCTTCTTTGTCAAGCGCCGATCCCCTCACAGTTCTTACTCTCGCACGATCAATTTCGTATTTTGTAGTGCAAGGCGCAAGCTGCTACTCTTTCAGAATACAGACATGCACACACACGCACACACACACACATCACCGTTGGTCGGCGCATTATTGCATTTACTCAAAGATGTTACTTACTGTACAAGATTTATTCTTGGGCTACATTATTTAAATTCTCTTCACAGCTTTCACTTCTCAATATAAATCTCGCTTAATATATATTCGTTATCGTCATCGGAACTTGGATCTGATATCACAAACGGATTATTGCTGTTGCCTGGCGCTATAGTGATGCAACTCAAGCCAAACCGATGTCATTTTCGTACATTTATGTTCTTTTCGGTGACACCCGATTTGTGGCATTCCCCGCTAGATTGCCGATGGAAGACATGCCCCTAATCTAAACAAACCTATCTGTCGTTCCGAAGTGACACTACATCTCGTGAAGGTGAATCTAGATCTAGATTGTAGCTTTATATTCTAAATCTAGTTGATGTCTGATGGTATAGATCTAGATCTAATTCTGTGATATAATATAGAAACTGGCTCTAGTGGCAGAGCGTTTGGTTATCAGTAGGCGCCTAGTTTGAGGCCGCTGACTGGGCAAATTAAAAGTTGGATTTGTCCCCTAGTGGTTGTTCAGTCAATGAGAATGGTGTTAGTTCCAATTGTTTTGGGCATGCTAGAAAGCTCACATTCTGTAGTCAACCATCTGGAAAATATTATATTTAGTTAACTCGAAGCCTGGATATTGCTACGTGGTGTTTCTGACACTAGAAACGAAAATATAAAAAAAAATAACCAAACCAAAAATACACACACACAAAAGAAGAGGGAAAAAACATCAAAAAAGGCATTTATTAAATGACACTATTCCTTGGTTCAGTTTGAAAAGTTTTGGTCAAACTTGTGTTTAAGTCAATATTGATAGCGCGGCCATCGATTAGGTTTGCTTTCTCAAAAGTTGGCAGCTATGACAATGTTTTTCGACGAGCAATGTCTCTTCTTGGTTTATAAAATTTGCATAATACTATTTTATCAGTACTGCAGTTGACCTCATCCGCGTTACCGATTTGAACCTCTAGTTTACCTGATCGTCATCGTTCATTCTTCCGAATAATACCGATCTGTCCATCTTCATCCAGTCCTCGTCGGTTTTTTTTCTGACAAATTGACTCCTGTTAGGGTGTGTTTGATCTGACTTGAATCTATTGGCTATTTTAATGACGGAGCCTTGGCTAAACTGCTCTACTAAGCCTATTGATGATTAGGTCAGCGAATTTAACATGAGCGCTCCTCTGGTAATTTTTATAAAAGAAAATAATGGAGGTCTGGGAAGCTAGATCTAACCGAAATGTGTCTTATGTGATAGCTACATTGAATCTGACGATCGGCACATTCTGCATCGAATATAAATTAATGCTAAATTCATATTAACTAGATCTATATCTGGATTTATGCTAATTATGTTTTGGTATGATATTCACATGTTTTGCTCAAATCTTTTTTTTAGGAAAAAAGCAACGCAAAACATGTGTTTATTCCTTCATGAAATGGACGCACACAACACGGTTTTCAGAAATTCTGAATACCAGTAATGAAATTAGAGCAGATTTAGATTAAAAGAAACTTTGCTGAGGCGGATATAAGTACATTTATTACACAATAACAATGAGTGTAACTGGAAGCTGGTAAAGAAGAAAATCTGCTGTATGTATTGTTTACCGGCATGTTTCGATTGTCCAGGGGTAGAACATCGGCTTCTGACGCAGTTCGATTCCTGGCTGTTGGGTTCCCTACTGGTTGGGTCGGTGTAGGTATAATGTGACAGGCCGAGACAGGAGTCATGGTTTCCCCACCCTTTCTCGTGTGTGACAGCACATAAAATTGTCAGATGTCTGTCTTGGGGCCCGTCCACAATATAGCCTATATAGTGCTGCTGTTGGACGTTAAACCAACCCAACCAACCAACCCTGTTTCGATTAGAGAGACTCGCTATTTCCTTTAATAAATGTAACCATTTATCATCCCAGGAACATTCTTAGAGTCTCTTTAAACGGACGAAAATCTTTTAAAAAAAATTCAGCTCCCCTGATTCCCCTACCAAAGTTCCGGAAATTTCACCAGGTTTTGGTGGCATCCCTGTTTAAAATTCCATAATTTAGTTCTTTCTTATAAGCTTTAATACTACCTGTCTGCAATGTACTTATGTAGTAGATTTCTTTATTTCCTCCATCTTAAATTTAGCATTCAAGTTTTCTTAAACAGTTGTCCGCCTAAGGACCCGCCCCTCGAGAGACGAAAAAAATGGGTTCTATTGTATATTTACAAAGGGGCGTTACTGAATAAATACCAAGTAGCCCCATTGCTTTATCTCACTTGTTTGTGGTAATATACACCTTGCGCAAATGTTCAAGCCCCACCAACTCTTCAGTGATTGGATGCCAAGCCTCTGGTAACTAAACGATTGTACCACAGTCTAGAGCAGACAGCTGTACAGTTCACAATCACACCTCCATGTCAAACTCTTTAATTTTCCAGCTGCTAGCCTTACAGGTGCCGGGAGTTTGTGTGAAAAAATCGTGTTGGATGAAATTTCTTTGCTTTGACACCAGATGAAGATCAAGAACGATTGTGCAAAGGACTCAATGAGCATATTATTTAAGGATGGATTAAGCAAATTTCAGGATTTTATTTTCAAAGCCGGTTGACACCGCTGAATCATTGTCATTAATTCTTTTTTCCTTTCACCAGAATGCTAATCGTTTGTTTAGATGCTGTCTTGACCACATCCTTGTAAATCCCCACTGGAATCTCAGGTACGCAATATTTATTACTTACTTATACTACTAGATGGAAACCCTCCAAAATATGTTGGATTTGTAATATGGGCAAAGAGAAATTTGTGAATTTGTAGTGTCCCAAAACTCAAATTTAAATATTTCCTAAAATATGTGAGAAATCATGGCATTACAATTTTTTCTACAAATAGAAACTCTTACTCCAGACTTACCAATCATTCCAATTTAAATGGAATCATATCATTTTTTTCACAAAAATTTGTTCCAAAAGAAGCATGCTTGGCCTGACGGCTCTCTAGGACGACGAAACCGCTCCAGAATTATACAGAGAAAAATATGAACAAATCATCGAAAATTATTCAGACCATCATCTACTTTTCACTGATGGGTCTAACTTAGGACATCATGGGCACAACATAGCCGTTACCGTGCTGACATGTCGTAAAAACAAACTCACTCACTCACTTCAACAAAAGACTAATTGTTTATCCTCTTTGACTCGCTTTCCTTAGTGAAGACGGTTGGAGAGGCCAACTTAAAAAATCTGAAAATTCTTCCATATGTATAGACAAATTCACGAACTTCAACAAAATGGTAATAAAATTACTCTCTGCCGGATCCCCAGGAATATTAGAATTGAAGGAAATGAAATGGTTGATCAGCTCGCCAAGAAAGGGCTCGAACTGGAACCTACTCAGGTGGAGATACCTGCATCCGATGCGAAGACAATCATACATAAGTTTATAAGAGACAACTGGAAGGCGGGATGGAACCATATAAATATGACAAACAATAAACTACCCGTTCAACCTCACCTATGCCTCTGCACGGGAGTGTCTCAGGCTAAACGAAGAAAAGAGTCAGATTGGGACATTCTCATCTTACTCACGCCTAGTTTCTTACTGAGAGGGGAATAGTCTGCAAAGTGTCATACCTGCAACTGTCAAATATCCATAAGTCATTTTGGTTGACTGTCCACTTTTTTAACGGAAAGAAATATGTACCTTGCTTCCAAATCATTAGAGAGTATATTTACTTATATTAGTCCTCAGCGTATATTAGTCCTGAGGTATCTGAAGGAGATTGATTTGTATAATAAAATTTAACTGAGTGATAATCCTACACAAGGATCTTTGAAACTGGATTTACCCTTTACTCAATCAACCTTTTTATGCACAATTTGTATGCTTTTACCACTCAGAGAGATACATACGTCACCGATGCTACTAATACAGGGATGTCACATTTCCGGAATTCTGGAAACATACTTTGGGTCTGGATCCTCCGGAAATTTTTTCCGATTCTCGAGTCCAGTGTCCGAAAAACTTTTCCTCACAAAATTCCGGAAAGTTGGCGAGACTGTCATTTTTTTTTTCTGGAAAAGAAATATCTGTCACTATGTGCATTGCAGCCCTCATTGCTTGCACAAAGCCTAGATCCACCGTCACGAGGACCATTAGTATTTTTCAACTGGCATATGAAAGTTTCTTTTATCTCCGAACACAACACTGGTCGCAGTTAACCGTCGATTTCCGTAGCCGGTGTGGCTCCCATACTTTGGCGTATTTTTTAATGTGAAAATTATACGCTGTTAACTTCGAAAACGCGCCCTTCTGAACAACTCTGCCTCATAAAGCAAAACAATGTTGTTTCTGGTTATCACACTACTACGGTTAATTGCGCAACTAAAAATGGAGTAGTTTTCAAGTTTGCGAGTACGGAAAAGAAGAGCAAAGAACAATGTTTTTCGTCATGCGATGTCTCTTTATAAAAGAAAATAATGGAGGTCTGGATCTAGCTAAAGATCTAACGGAGTTGTATCTCATGTGATAGCTACATTGGATCTGACGATTGGCACATTCTGCTTCTAATATAATTTGATGCTAAGTTCATATAAACAAGATCTATATCTGGATTTATGCTAACTATATACGCACACAACACGGTTAAAAATTTACCGAAATTCTGATTACCGTTTATGAAATAAGAGCAGATGTAGAGTAAAAATAAACTTCGTTGAGGCGGATATAAGTACTGCCCCCCCCCCCCTTCCATATCCACTACCAAAGTTCTGGAAATTTCGCCAGGTTTGGGTGGCATCCACGTACTAGTAAATTATAAATTATGTATTTACTGTCTTTGGACATCATGGGCACAATATATCCATTACCGTGCTGACATGTCGTTAATATAAAACTCACTCACTCACAGGGTATTGTCTGTTTTTATCAGAACATAGGCTGTCCGTGGTCACGTTGAGCAGGTACAGGTGGTCGCCATGGACAGTTACAAAATAGAGGAAGTGTTTATGAAGGTGTAAATAAGTTCGATGTTTACTCAAATGAACAATAATAAGAACCTTTCCGAGATCCTGTAGTGTTCAATGCATCATTTACAGTTAAAGCAACAAGGAAAGTAGAAGTATCTTTTTAAAGCATTTTATAAGAATAAAAATCTTCTTAGGAAAGTTCTTATCATTTATAGTTAGATTCATGATAAATGGTATAATTCTTTTCTATGCGTTCATACAAGATACAAGGCATTCTCAAAAAAGAACATAATTGCCCTCTATCCAAGGGGAATAAAAGCCTATATTTTCATATAATTATTGACAAAGACTATTGCACTTTTAAAAGAAGAGAAAACTTGTGACATGTCTCAAATCCTTATTAATTGAAAACATATTTCAGAATTTTGCCCATCATTTACTTATTTAGCTTGCAAGATGTAAGTAGTGTTCCAATCAGCCTTTCTTATTTCAGAGGTATGGGAATGGCAGCTGTTTGGTATCTGATATAACCAATGGCGCACAGTCAGGTGTACTAGATCTACTTCTCTGGTTTGACCAATTGGCTTCAGGATAAAAGGACATCTTCTTTCTCTGATCTGACTAATTGACACTAGGGTGTATTGGCCAATTAGCATTAACCCGTTTTTTGTTTGTTTTTTTTTTGTTTTTTTTTCAATCCCAATTAGCATGTACTACATTCACCTGGTGTCCGATCCCCAATAAACTTCCCAATTTCTTCTTTCTAACTAAAGCAAACTTATGCGGTGCAATACTTAAAATAATAAATAAAAATACATGTAAAATAGAAATCATTCAAATATACTAAGTGCACATTGGGCAGTTTTTTACATTTTTAGAAAATATGGGGTTTCCCTCTTTATATCAAATTGAACAAACTGTCTTTATGATTTCATACCATTGCTCGAACATCTGACGAGGCGCTGCAGACTTTGCAGCTATACTCCAATATTCTCACTTGACCATAGTCGCTATGCCCACACTGAGGTTACTCTATTGTCTGAGTTGACAACCTTGCACAATTATACAGTGTCTTTGTTATTGTTGTCTGTAGACAACTAAATGCCTTAACAACAACTCTATGTTGTTGGTTTTCAATTTTTGATTCCTTTACAGACAATTATAATAACTTTATTGTGAATAGATATATTATTATTACCTTTTATGGGTTTGTTTTCACAACATGGAGGTGGTTAAAAAGATTGTAAATGAAGTCTATGCTGGTGTCTACAGAACAACATCAAAATATCCAGAGAAATTGTTTTGTACACTGCATCAGGTTAACTAGTCAGATTTATACGGGTAACGTCAAGCTTGGGTGTAAAACACATTGAATGTCAAAATTCTCTCACAGGGATCTATTGCCCAGTATTGGCAAGCTTAGTTAAGAAAACAAAAATATTTTCATAGGGATCTGGTCTCTTAGTGCTAGAATTTGATCGCATTCAAAGGTTAAGCAAAATTGTTTCCATACCAGTATCTGCATTTCCTTTTGCTTCTGTACATTATACAATTTAAGATCAGAATTATGACAAGCATTGTTTGTTGGTGAGGACTTTTTTTTTTTTCAATTTCAGCAGAACACATGATTCGAATTATTTTACTTAGAACAAACCAAGATTTTTGGACATTTTCTTTCAGATTGTTCCTGGAGTGTGGCACGTTTGCAACTCCTTCATAGTAGTGGTATAAAAACTTTCAAAACATCATTGCGAACAATTTTTTTTTCTAGTTTTTACGTTTGTTTCTTTGCTACTTGTAACTTTTTGGGGGTCATTTCAATGTTAATTGCGCGTGAACATGTTCAGCAGGAGAAAACCCTGTGCACTTTCTAGTAGTGTTTCAGGGTTTAAGAAAACTACAATTATATGGTTGTGGTAGGACTGACTCAGAATTTAATGAATCAAAGGTGATTTATTATCTGCTCCCAGAACGCTATTAGTATTACTGATTTACACTGCTCAGCTGTCGGCAGCCTAACAAAGTTGTATGCTCAGGGCATTGGAAACTCAAATTACCCAACCTGTTGAACCTAGCTCGACTTTACTTGCGTATCATGTGTTAAAATATTTAAAAATGACAATATTACCAAAATATATTTGCATGATCTGAAGGTGGAAATTTTTACCTTTTTAAAGCCTTTGGAACAAAACTAACTTTTAATGTACACAGAAAGTTACTTAAAATGTTCTCACACAGTGGAAATGCGGCCTGTGCACCTTCCAGCCTTTCTGGCATGGCAGCCGGAAGGTCAAACGCAATATAGTTCTCAGCCACAGTGAACTTTGAACTTGCAGCAGAATCCAGCAACGCTGACAAATTATGGCCTGGCTACACCAAACTAGGCCAAGCGTCGGTTGTCATTAACATAACTTTTATTAAAAAGTACGCGGTCTTGGTATAAACGCCCAAGCAACACAGATGCCAGCCGAAGCATGTGATACCAGGATCAAAGGTCAGCGGGGAATCGCTCTTCGCACATACACGCGAGCCTATATTCTGGCTTGACCAGCTATCTAGGTCAAAGTGTGCCCAGGGGTTATGCGATTAGCTAAATTTTCAAATATTTCAAAAACTAAGCTTATTTGATATATCATTTTTTTGTGATCTTATTTTATAACTATCTGAGACTAAATATACTACTTGAGTCTATACTTATGAAGGCATTCTGGAGAAAAGTGTGTTTTAAAGTTTTGAATCGAGAGCCGGAAAACAATGGCGGTCGTCCAACACAGACTATCACAGATCAAGTTTTGCCTCCCCGTAGCACAGATTGTCACTTCGTCAACGGAAGCTGTTATCCGTCGTACGACAGCCGGTGTATCTCGAGGAACGAATAACCACTAAAAATGGATCTCTGCATATTGTCTATGTCTGTCCGGTATGCATGTATGAGTTGGTATAGTTGCACCCTTAGTCTGCAGTCCAAAGATGCTTGCAAGCGGTACATGAGACTCGCAGACTTTGAGGTGTTGTCATATATCTTTTGGAGAGCAGTTAATCCAGAGCTTGAACTCAAGTAAGAAAAAGAAAAAGAAATAGAGTTATTTGCCCTTTTTTATTTGATTGTTTCTGAAAAAAACTCGTAGATAATGATGAAACTGACTTATTCTGTGTCCTCCGTACATCTGTTTGATGTTTTATTGTGGTCCTGAAATAGATCCAGTGAAGGAAAGACTAATTCCATTCAATGTTTTATTGTCGTACATTAATTCTCTTGGCTTACAACTCGTTAACTTTTTTTGCTTGTTATGTATTCCAGAGCTCTAAGGGCTGATGGAACTTCGGCTACAACTGTAGAGGAAGTGGTCCGACTGGAATCACTTGTGGCAGACATGACGCTTTGGTGCCGTTTGTGCCGCTCCTTCACACAGGTGCTCTATGGTATCTGCCTGATAACTGTAGGTGAGTGCAGCAACTGCTAGTTTGAAGTGAATTGCTGGTTTGCAGAAACTAAAATTTTTGTTTTTTATGTTATTTTTATGAAAAATAAATATTTTAGCTTTCAAAGTCTGCGCATAAGAATCATCAGATCAATTTTCTTTTTTACTAATCTCTTGTAGAAAAACTATGGGAAGTCCTCCTTAACTCTTAGGTTTCACATGACATGTATCACAAGACATGTGTCGTGCATAACACGTGATATGTGACAATAGGGGTTTCAACTGGATTTCACATCAAACATGTTACATGCCATGCGCCCTGTTATTGCCATGCATGACGGTCCCGACTCATCTGACGGAAATTCTTGCTCTATGTTTGTTGTACTGGCGAGCTAGAAAGAGAAACTGCAGCAGCCAATCACTATGGTGCAGAGAGGATGACTTATTGCGTCCAGAAAGGGGCAAATTTACCAGACGCTCTCTCATGGACAATCAAGACAGAGAATTATTCTTCAATTACACAAGAATGGCGTATGAAATCTCCGCAGAATTGAAACGGTTAGTGTTGCCTCATTTACAGCCAATTGGTACCAACTACAGAGAGTACCTCTGGAGGGGAAAGGCAAAAGCTGTGGAAAACCCAGGGAAAATCCCAGATCGGGCAGATGTGAAACATGACATGGGTAAAAAGAATGAAAATGTTCAGTCCTTAAAAACATGTCATTTCAGGCGTCACACATGAAATGTGAAAAGTGATATTGATGGAAGCAGTTCCTACCAACATCATATGATTTTAATTTATTTTTTTATTTTTTTTTTATTTTTTGGGAACTGTAATTGTATTCCCACCTCAGTATGAACATTCTATTGACCTTTGCTGTCGAGTTACCCATCTCGTGCTCTACTATGTAACTGTCGCTACCACTCAACCTCATGCCTGTGAGCTACCTGTGAGCTGCTGTTGAGACGCTGTCCATTACGTCGTTATTAGCCTGCGTGGTCTTCACCGTCTGTGTTCTGTCCTATCGTTGGTCATCGTCAGCTTTACCCTGGTTGCCGCCCTAGTGACCATAATTATGCTTCACCCTTACTTGAGAGCGTCATCTGTGAACTGTTGTAGTTAGACCATCGCTGGAGTGCTGACGCCCGGAACTATAAAATAAGTGATTTTCTAGAGCTCGATCTTTCGTAACTACACAATCTAGCCTTTAGTCTTAGTGTAGTATTTATTGGCCCTTTTATTGTATTATGGCTAGACTCATGTGCTGAGTATTTTCCCACGTATATCATTACTTAACACTTGTACTGTTATATCTTTGTGTATTTTATGTTAATGCTGTTTCTTATTATTTGGGATTATGTTTAAAAAAAAAAAAAAAAAATGGCAGACGGGATGAAGGAGTGGCTACAAATATCAAAGGTTACAGAGATGATGAAACTAACCAGAGAAAGAGAGATATGGAGGGACATGATCACCAACGCTATGAGGCATGGTACTTGATGATGATGATGTTTTAAACTTCCAACTCTCATTAGTCGTTTGCTATTTTCCCCATCATTTGTCTTGTCCTTTGTTAGTACTCTTGTCTCATCCAGTCCTAATATTTAAGAGGACAGTTTTAGCCCTAGCAGCCTTCATTTATTGTTTATTCCTCCTTTATCCAGCAAGCAAGGAACTCAAAAAGTCTATTAAAATATCTACCATTGAAATTGATTGATAGTTTGGCCGATTCTCGGTCTCCCAGTCAAATTATGAGGGTTATATCACTGATGATAGCTAGCCTGAACTGAGTAATGAGCAAAATACCCCATGTAAAGATATTGGGTAACTGTGTGGTGTTTAGTCCAGTGTATAAAGATGGATGGATCATAGATGTAGGGAAAGATGGGGATGAAAGCTGTGCTTTGACTGATTCAGGTATGAGTGTCAAACGCCGCCCCAGCGAGACACAAACAGTCACAGACACACACACACTGAATGTTTGTAATGTATGACTGTGGGCTTGTAATTGCTATTGGCTCACTCTGCTGTACTGAGTTTATTTGGACAGTAGGCCGACCAGTTATGTCACTGTCAGCAGGTGCTTCGCTTGTTAATGTTTGATCATTACCGCCCCTTGATAGCTCTGTCTGTCGTGGCCTGCGTTCGCACGCAGATGTTGCAATACTCTGCATGTGTCCGAAAATCTGGTCTGGTATTTTTCTAGAAATATGCGGGATGTATACCTAGTTAAATATTATTTGTGTTGGCCCAAGCGGCGTAAAGATAGCTCAGTCACAAGTGCTTTAGACTGAAAAGCAGGAGGTCCAAGATCAAACATTTAGGGTCGCCACTCTTTTTCCCCTTTAACCGCCCATCTTTTGAGCAAACCTGTAGGACATGACATTTATTTGAAGATTGCAATTTTAGGAATTTAAGGCGCCAGATACCTCTTGGCTCTACCATTAGTGCTCTGGATTGACGATTAGGAGGTCACAGGTTTGATTCTCAGCTATTTCCAATATCTGTGTTGCAGAACTTTCAATGGGGGCTACAAGGGTTCTAAGTGCATTTACCCTTTAAGTTAAAAGACTCACAGGAGAAAATTAATGATTATTAAAAAGCCAAAACAAACAAGATAGTGAAATCAACTAACTTCTCAGAGCAATGGAAATATAGTTTTTTAAACTTATTGCTAGAATAAATTTTAAAAAAAATGTATATATGGGTCATATCAGGGCAACACTGAGAGCTTCAGTTAAGCAGGTAAACAGTACTGCCACATCCCATTTTTTCACACCCACTTGTCCCTGCCAGTCTCGTACTGGCCATCTGGCTGTTCGGGCAGCCTTCAAAAGGAATTTGAGGGGTAATGTGGTATTATATCAGTTCAACCTTTGTCAAAAGTCAAAATTATGCATTTTCAAGCAGCAAAACTATTTTTATGACACCTTTATACGTAGGAATTGAAATCAGAGGTATCAGTAGCTTAAAGTATCCAGATGGTAGGTTTCTGTTCCATCACACATTTAATGGCCTATATTGCTTCTTAGATAAATTTCTCTCTTTTAGCTGTATGATTTTTTCTTTCAACTTTCCCTATATAGTGATCGGATGCATCTTTCTGGGCTCAGTGTATCTAAAGCACAAGCTGAAGCAGCAGGAGACAGAACAGAGAGAGGTCTTCACTATGGTGGAAAAGATTATAGGTATATATAAAAAAAAATGTGCAATAAAAGCCATTTTTAAAGTTAATTGCTTTTTTAACTATTTTGTTTTGCTTAAATTTGTAGATACAAATTGGTCTAAATCTTTCTTTTTATTATCCATCGCCTCATATGATGTTTACCATATAATGAAGTTACTACAGTAGTTTTTGTTAAGAACTCTCTACTTACAAACCCATTCCTTTTTCAAACCTGCTATCCCTGTGAAACACGATTTTTTCTTTTTTTTTTTTTTCCCCTCCTTACAAATCCACTCTCAGCCTCTCATTGAGCCTAAAAACCTGTTTTTACCCATAAAGAATGGTGTGCCAGTTGACTGACGTGAATGCGGAGGCAGTATCCCTGTGCATGGCACTTGACTCAAGAAAAGACACATTTTTAATCCTCTGTGACTCTCTTTTTCTGGTGAAAACGGTGGGGGAGCCAAACTCAAAAAAATTCTAAAATTCTCAAAATATTGGAAAAAATTCACGAAATACAAAAAAATGGTAAGAAAGTTGTTCTTTGCCGGATTCCCAGCCATGTTGGAATTGAAGGAAATGAAATTGGGCTCGAACTTGAACCTACTCAGGTGCAGATACCAGCATCGGATGCTAAGCCAATTGTACACCTGTTTAAAAGAGAAAACTGGAAAGCGCGATGGAACAATATGACAACGAACAAATTACACTGTGTCCAACCACATTTAGGTCTCTCTGGGTGCAGGAATTTCTCAGGCTAGACGATGAGCCCAGGTGGTACTCGATAAAGTCTGACTTGGAGTTGGACATTCTCATCTTACTTGTGCCTTTCTATTGAGAGGTGCAGAGCCTCCACTGTGTCAAACCTGCAACTGTCATTTGTCCATTAGTTACATTCTGGTTGATTGTCCGATTTTTTACCAGGAAAGAAGTTTTTACCTTGCTTCAAAGCTACTAGAGAGCATATTTACTTATGTCAGTCCTCAGCGCCTACTAAGGTACCTGAAGGACATAGGTGTATATAATAAAACTTAAATGTGATAATCCTACAAATGGTTCTTTTAAACGTTACTTTTAACCAAACTTTTTACACACAATTTTATGCTTTTACTACTCTTAGAGATAAAGGAGTCACTGTTGCATTAGTATAATGCATTAACTTCTTAGGATATTTTGCGGACCACAGTGCATGTTGAACTTCCTTCTATTTTGTTTGTGTGGCTGATGACTTGTAATTCCAATGGGTTCACTTTTACTCTGTACTCAGTTTATTTGGATTTGCTTCAATTGATAAATTTTTTTATCATTATCCCCCTCTCGATAGCGGGGTCTATTGGGACCTGTGTTTACAAGCAAACAATGTGATACTCAGCAGATATTCCAAAATGGACAGCCATCTGGTGTGATATTTTTATGGAAATCCTTGGTAGTTAGATCTAGCTGAATATTATTAATGTTGGATCAGTAGGGGCGTAGAGATAGCTCAGTCACCAATGCTTGGTTACCACATTTATCCGCCCATCTCTTTATGAAACTTGTAAGACTTAAAATTAATTTAAAGATTGAATTTTTTACCACTATAAGGTGTCATATATTTTTAGCATTAGTGCTCTGGGTTAAAGAATAGGAGGTCAAAGTTCGATTCTCAGCTGGTATTTCAATTCCTATATTCAGAAATTCTGGATGTTTTTGTTGTTTTGTTGCTTAGGTCCAACTTCAGCACTATATAGGTTATATTGTGAACAGGCCCTAAAACTAACGTCTGACAAGTTTATGTGCTGTCACAGAGAGACATTGTGGGGATACCATGACTCTAGCGCCGTTCACATTAAACTGACAATGCCCCAACCATTAGGGGACAAAGTCACCTGAGCAGGGCTCGATCCACAGACCGTCTGCGTCAAAAGCCAGTTTTCTACCCCAGGGCTACCGCTTCCCCTCTGTATTATGGAACTTTAAATTTGGGCCACAAGGATTATAAGCGCATGGCCCCTTAAAACAAAGCACACATCGGAGGAAACTGAAACATATCACGCCCACAGCTATTAAAAACTTGAATAAGGCTTATTTTGATCACCTCAAAGTAATAACTGGTTTCTCTTTCAATCCCCTTCACAAAAGTAATTAAAGATCATAATAGATTCACACATCCAAAGCAAACAAGATAGTGAAACCAACAAACTTTTCAGTGCAATAGAAGATATACTTCTATGTCTGCTCAGCACTGCGAGGGTTAAGAGTGCTGAGTAAGATGGCCTTTATAACAAAACATTTTTTTAAACTAAAACATTATTCACCTTATCCAGAGTGTTGCTCACATGTGATAAGATGGGTGGTTGAAGGGTAGGAGAGATCAACAAAAACAAGTCTGTGAACCTGTAGAAAAGGAAGGCTAGTCTAGAGCCTAGTAAAAAGATCAGAGAAATCACTGACGATCAAGCATGACTTGACCATTTAACCAACTCTTCAATTGTTTTATCCCGCCCACCACCGCTGTTGATTGCTCAACACATGTCAAAGATGTGTCACTCCTGAGGGTCTGAAAGGGTGCTCACTCTCTCTTTCTCTCAATCTCCTTCTCTCTATCTCTCTCTCTCTCCACTCCTATCTCAAATCTCTTTTTTTTCGTCTTTATCTCTCTTTCCTCCCTCTCTCTGTCTCACTCTGTGTCTCTCTCTCTCTCTCTCTCTCTCTCTCTCTCTCTCTCTCTCTCTCTCTCTCTATTTCCTATAACTCTTGCTCTCTCTTTTACTCTCTCATCTCTACCCCTCTCTCTCTTTCAGTTTCTTGTCCTCCCATAAAAACTCACACTTCTAAGAACCTGGTTTTTAGGCCAAGACCACTGTGCAAAATAATTTTTTTCCCCTGTACATTACAAAATATTCTTTTGTCGCCTCTTAGAAAATTTTTAGGTTTTATTTTCCACTTTTGTATTTAAAACATTTTTAAAGGGGTAGTAAATTTAGAATTGATTTCTGCTTAACACCTTCATTTGACAGCTTAATTTGTCATTATAAGCTTGCAGCCTCCAAAGTGCTCTCGCTGAATCTTGGGAAAAATTGATTATGGCACAATATTGTATTATATAATTTTTTATTTTATTTTTTTAGGAAAACACATTATTTTGATATTTTGTATTATATGTTTTGCCGTAAATTATCATGCCAAAGTGCAGCTAATTACGCCTAAATCCAGTTAAGGGCTCTCCTTTCTGTATTATGGCAAGTGGAAAATGGAGGTACAATAAAAGATGACTACAGTAAGAATTTTGGTTCCAAAAGAAAAAACCCACTGTAAGCAAGCTCCCGCTATAGTCATGCCAAGGAAACACTACTGAAAATTTCAATTTTAATGCTCATTTTTTCCCATTTTAAACATAAAATTAACGATGATACTTGAAATGGGCTGTCATTAGTGAATTGGTTTCCTGTTAGTTTGTTTCTGTTTCTCACTGCCTTTTCTTTGTGTACTGTTGTTCAAGATCTGAGACCACTCGTAATCCTACCTCCCCCCCCCTCTCTC
>RQTK01000118.1:23054-45366 GCA_003991915.1 Elysia chlorotica | reverse complement strand
CCCTCTCTCTCTCTCTCTCTCTCTCTCTCTCTCTCTCTCTCTCTTTCTCTCTACTCTCTGTCTCCGAATCTCCATATCTCCACCTCATTCATCACCCGGCTGACCAATCCCATCGCCCTATATATTTCACTGCGTGCCTGTTCAGCACCCTTTCCCCTACTGTATTATTACATTTACACACTGTATCACACTACACATTCGTATCCTTTGTCTAGACTTAGCCTAGGTTCTAGGCTGTTGTGTGGGAGACTGGCCCAAAACATTGCTGTACTGGTTGATTGACTGTTATTTTGGAGAACCAAGCTTGCTCCCCCCTCCCGCTGCATCCAAGTTCACCATTTCCATGCCCTGTTAAACCCAAGCACAAGTAATAGGTTTTGTATTGCGGAAATAACAGGGATTCTTGAAATGTCCTGCTGCATTTATAACTTCATGTCCTAGCCACTGGTTCAGATGTGATCCATCAAAATTAGAGCTGAGCTAAAATTGGTGAACAAGAACCGATCCACCATGTACTCTCATCCAGCGGAATAGGTACTCCTGTACAAACTTCCTCTTTGCTTAGAAGAAGATTTATGTTAAGCGCTCGGTGAGGCAGACAAGATTAATCACCTGCATGTAATTTGATCTGACACGTGAAGTTGGTGTTATCAGAGAATGTGCCTAGGAATTGCTGGTGCTGCCGTGAACATGAAAAAATGGTCGGAAAACACTTCCAATTAATCTTTAAGCAATGTCAAGTTTAGTATCATTTAAAAGATCTCTTTCTGCTCCACCCTTTTTTTTTAATTGGACAAATGAAAATAGCAATGAGGTAACTTGAAAGGAGTGACTCTGGCTCAGATTTTAGACTGGCCCTTTTTTGCTGGAAATAATCTGAAGCCCCTAATCTGTATCCAAAGGTACCCTTTTTTTTTATTCATAGCTTGATGACACACAGCTATAAGACAGGTTGAACTTCACTCAGCTGTGTTCGCATTATTACTTACAGCCTAGTTGCTGACAACAGACCTTTAAAATTATAAATAAACCAAAGCGTTTGGCATTAAGTAGGGTACATGGCCGTTTCCGCAAAGCAAATTAGAGGAGTTATTATTTTCTCACTATCCTATTACTTCTTCAATTTTCTATAGGGATATTATGCTGACTTTGTTGAGAAACCACCTTTGCCAATATACTCAGGTGGAATGTGTTGTATGTTCAATGCACCAGTCCAACTCATGATAAAACGAAAAATGTCTCCATATTAAACTGTCTGTTACCTTGACATACTTAAGTCTGTTTCAAAATCAAATATTTTAATTGTTATTTTCTCCCTCTGTTATTTTTAAACATTTTTCTGCTCAGATCTTGTTCAAGAGCATCATGAACAAAATAAGGGTGAAGTCTCAGATGAGCCTCCTTACCTAGCTGTTCAACACGTCAGAGATCAGTTACTGCCCCCATCCAGGAGGTAAAACATGTGCAGAGTTAGGTTTCCACAACTTAACTCTCTCGAGTTCACGCCCCTTGATTTCGACCGATATCGATCGATAGAATCTAGACCTATAATTAGACATTACATCATCGCGTTTATTTACTATTTTTAGCGTTTTTAATGGTTTTTTGTAAAAATGTGCATCCACGTTTTGTGAAAAACAGAGAAATTCCCGATATTGCGTCAATTTGGCCTAGAGGGATAGCATTGATTGTTTACAAACAACGCCAAACCTCTTGCTACTTTCACTATTGACAGTTAGCAGTGACGATCTTTACAACACCTAGTTTTCAAGCTATCTGCCGTATTTCACAATTCTGACAACCATGTCCGATTCGGAAGACAATATAGACCTGAATGACTCACACAGTGAGCATTCTGACGAAGATTACGAGCCAAGTGTTGTGTCTGATGACGAAGAAACGGTGCCACAACCTCTGCAAGAGACACATAACAGGTATGTACCGGTTTAGATCTGAGTCTAGACCTAGGACCTAGATCTAGAATCTAGCCCTAGACCTAACTAGAAACCCATCTATGGTCTAATCTAATTCTGCACATACATCATACTTCAGTAATTTTATATAAGCTTTAGATCTATGTAAATTTTGCTTTGAAATTTACAAAGACTGACTTTTGAATGATTGTATTTATACTTACGTGTTTGTTGCTAAGGAACCTCTTTTTGTTTACATCGAACATGAATGTTACAAGCCACACATATATAGCTCCTGGAATTTGGTAATTATCCTGTGACCAGAAACAAATGATGATTCTTTCCATTTATTTCACTTAGTTAATTATTATTTTTTAACCTTATGTTACATGTCCCCTCTAGGAATGACGATGGTGTGAGGTCATACCAGGACAAGGATGACAATGATTTGGTCGTTCCACCATTCAAGCCTGACAATGTTCCTGGGCTACAGCTGCCAGAGGTCCGGACCAAGCAAGATACAATGAAGTATCTTACAGCAGGTACATTGTTTTCTTTTTTTGTTACAATTACGGGAGTGTGCGAAGAGGGAAAGAATTAGAAACGATGAGGTCATAAAATGTCGATAGAAAGTAAATCAATGGGAAGTCCTTTTGAACCAAGCAGTTTGTGTTTTGTGATCAAATATTTCTGATAGTGACTTACAAGCATACACATACATTTGTTTTTACTTCTGTGATTGTGCTATAAATAATGCTTTACACTTGTGTCTTGTTATAAATTTTGGCTTTGAGTATAATATCTCTCCTTGCCCCATCACATCCCTGGCCTCAACCCTTTTTCCTCTGCATCCCTCTGGCTGTTTCTATTTCTAAGGGGCGTTTTTCAAGCTATTCTACACACTGTAGTTGATGCAGCAGATTTGCAACTTTACAAATGAGTACATGGAGGCCACAAAGCAACAGCGACCATCGCTTGCAAAAAACTGGAAGGAACTGACTGCGGACGAGTTATATGTATTTCTAGGCCTCCTCGTTACTTCAGCATTGTGAAACGGCATAGATTCGAGCTCTACTGGTCCACCGAGGAACTTTTTCATGGCCTTTGGGCTAGATCCTTCATGTCCAAAAGAAGATATAAGCAGATCCAATCATTTTTGAAAGTATCTAACCATAAAACAGAAAAAAGGGAGGATAAACTTGCCAAAGTGAGGTTTCTCCATGAATACATTCGGCGCAAATGCATGAAACTGTGAATGCCTCATGAGTTTGTCAGTGTTGATGAGAGGATGGTTGCAAATAAAGGGAGGTACAGTTTCAGGCAATATATCCGAGATAAGCCTACCAAGTGGGACATGAAGCTTTGGGTCTTAGCAGATTCCATCAAAGGCTACACATGAAATTTTGAAATTTATTTGGGGAAAAAAGACAAATCTCAGTTTGGTTTGGGCTATGATGTTGTGATGAACCTTTGTAAACATTTGTTTGGAATGGGATACAAGCTTTTTGTAGATAATTTTTATACATCTGTTAGGCTTTTTAGGGATTTGTTAGGGAATGGCATCACTGCATGTGGCACTATAATGCCGAGGCGAACAGAATTTCCTCATGCTCTAAAAAATTTTAAAAGTTGGAATTCAAAAGCAGCAAGGGGGGCATTGAGGTGGGTTAGATTAGGACCAGTGGGATGTTTACAGTGGAAAGATAACAAGGTAGTTAGTATGATAACAACAATGCACAAAAATATTAGTCAGAGAATTTTTTGTAGTCGACGGGCAAAAGTATATGGACAGTTTATAAAATTAGAAGTCAGTCAGCCAAAAGTAGTTAGAGATTATAATAAATACATGGGCGGGGTAGATAGATCAGATCAGATGATTGGGAAGTATAAAGTTTTGAGGAGAAGTAGTAAATTTTGGAAGACAATTTTTTATCACATGATAGACATAGCCAAGGTCAATTCTTTTATCATGTTTCAGGACTTCCGGACTCGTCAAACAAATTTAAATGTATCAGAACTTAGGAGACCCAAAAATTATTCTCATTTTGAATTCTGTTTAGAACTAATAAAGGAATTGGGAATGATAGAGAAAGGAGCAATAGTTCCTTTATATAGAAATGTTAGGATCCCTTTAGAAGATCACATTGTCGTACCTGTTCCCTCAGCAACCAGAAGAAATTGTGCAAGATGTTATAGATTAGAAAAGATAGAAAGAAAATGCAGTTTCAAGTGTGCTAAATGCAATAAAACCTTTTGTTTTGGAAAAGTTAGGAATTGTTTACTTCTAGACCATCCTAAAACATTAGAAGAATCAAATATCTTTGAGTAGTCTATTTCCTACAATGTACTTAACTATTTAACTCGTGTGCGTGCGCCGTGCGGCGCCATGCACATGTGTGTGTTTTTTTATATTATAGTATTTTCTTAAAATATTCACCTTTTTCTCTGTGAATTGAGTAGTTAATAATAGCTTTAGAAGTCTATTATTATTATTATTATTATAATTATTATTATTATTATTATTATTATTATTATTATTATTGTTATTATTATTATTATTATATTTATAATTAATATCATTATTGTTATCATCATCATCATGACTATTTCCATCATGTCCAGGCGTTGTCTAGCGGACTGCATGCACTACTCCAGTGCCTGGATGTGAAGGAAGATATCTACTCTGTGGGACATACAGCCCGACTGGTCGCTACAGAACTCGAAGCTTATCCCCCGGGACGAGCCCGCAGAAAGGTTAATGTTAGATTGATTTTGATTAGTTCTGTTTTGTTTTGGGTTCTTCAGATTTTTATGAAACAACAAATATGTTTAAAGAAATATCAATGAACAAACTGTTAATAATGACATCTAAAGATGTGAAATGTGATGTTTGGTTTGTAAGATAGGAGAACTCTTGTTTTCGTGCTGTACCAACATTTAATTAAAAAAAAAAAAAACTTTTTGGATGAAGCTTAAAGTTAGGTTTGAATCCAGAAATCATTAATTTTGTTTTGGCCACAATGGTTTTTGTTGTTGTGGTATAGCAGTCTTATTAAAATTATGTATAACTAATCTGGCAGTAGTATAGACTTCTGTAATGAAAACAAACCAGTGAAGTTTCAGCCCCATCCCATCTGTCCATCATCCATGTTCCATTCCAGAGCACCAAACCAAGAACGCCGTTGGTTTGGCTTGATAAAACGCTTGACTTGAGATGTGCATGTTTTAAATTTGGTAGAAGTTTTGAATCCACTGTTCTATTTTTGCATTAAGTTTTAAACTAGTTTCGTAGAAGTAAGTTCAGACATCAGATATACTTAGCCTTTCTGTTTGTTGTTTTCAAATTAAAGTCGGTTGATGTATTAAAAAACGTGGATATACTGCATCCACTAACGTTTTGAGTAAACGTTCATTACACAGGTATGGCAAAGCATTGGCCTCATTTGACTCAGCTGCTTGCAGCACTTCAATCTGACTATATTTGGACAGTTGACTTCAAGCCGGAAACAATATGAACTGAACATCCACCATCTCTCTGTTTTATCTGTATTGAAGGCATCCTAATTTTTTTGTTTTCAACCCAGGCTCAGTGCATCTGAGGCCTGAGTCTTGCAGTAAAGTATAAGTTTTATAACCATCACACTTTCCCATCTCAGAATACCCAGTCAAGAGCATCGACTCTGGTTGACTGAATCTCTTGACTTGACCCCTGTGTTTTTGTAAGTTATTGTTGAACCTTGAGGTTTGAAATCCAGTGTTGTAGTTATGATGTAGTTACAGAGCACTGGGTTAAAACCTGAATTTCAGTCCTGCAATGAAATCCAACCATCCCACTTAACCATCTCAGGCCACCCAGTCTCAGAACTCCATCGTTGGTACTGGTTGACTGGATCTCTGGACTTGACCCCTGTGTTTTTGTAAGATATTGTTGAACCTTCCGGTTTGAAATCCAGTGTTGTAGTTCTTATGTAGTTATAGAAAAACTGGATTCAAACCTGAATTTCGGTCCTGCAATGAAATCTAACTATCCCACTTAACCATTTCAGGCCACTCAGTCGAGAGCATCGTTAGTTTTGGTTGACCGCACCCTGGACCTGACGCCGGTGTTGAGCCACCAGGCGGAGACCTTGTTTGACCAGCTGACCAACAGCCTGGGGCCTCTTCCTGGTCACTGTAACGATCGCATGGTGGACATGTCAGCCTTAACACATGTAAACAGGTAGGTACATATCCTATCAGTAAAGTAAAACCTGCCCATGGCAACCACCAACGCTCATTTAATATGATCTTGCAAAGGGAATAGTTAACTAACACTGTTTCTTTTACAGAAGCTTACATTCTGTATCTTTGGACTGATTATGAAATTCCATACAGTGTTTTATTTTTCTGCTATATGTGTTGCTTCTTTAATCCCTGTTTCCGTATATTATCACTTTAAGCATCATAGATACCAATAGCTTCTTTGCCCTTGTTTGTTCGTCCCCAGAGAGGTAAGGCTAATGTGATCTTGAGAAGAGAACAATGAACAGTTTTATTTTTAAGGAAACTTACTTTTTGCATTTGAGGACTCTTTCTGAAACTCCAGTCCATGCCATGTTTTTGTCCTCTGCGATTTGTGTAATGTTACTTCTTTAATAATTCTACTGTTTTTCTTTCTTTGCCATACAAACCATTTGCTTTCTTTTTAAAATTTGTCTGTTTCTGTATGCTGTTATCCTATTTTTTCCCGCTCTACAGCATCATCGTTGCTTTTTTATTCTTTTTCTTTTTTTTACGTTTGTTATCACTCTACAGCATCATAGACACCATTTTTTTCTATAGTATACGTTTGAGCTGCTTCTGATGTCCATGCTGGTTTTTTTTATCCCTGCAGTGTGCCTTTGTGGCAGCTCTCAAAATTATTACACCTTAGTCTTGAGACCCTACTCAATTTAGCCCATATAGTGCTAACGTTGGACGCTTAGCAAGAAAAAAACAAACAAACACATTGATATGCTAATGTCCAAGATATGCCATTCTACTAGTGACGATGTTAATTGTTATCATCCTTCATGTTGCACTCCTTACCCACATAGACGCCAAAATTATTTTTTGTTACTTCTCAGAGAATCGCCGTCTACCACAGTTCTTCCTGGTGGTCTGGCCCCAACACAGGGCAATCGTCAGCCCACACACCTCACACCGACTATCTTCAAGAAGCAGAAAGTAGGTGGCATCAGTATAACTTGACAACCTTATCACGTCGCATGATTTAAGGCCTATTCCTTGTGTGCCCACTACTTTTGGCAATTTAAAAAAATGTATGAAATGTAAAAGTTTGATTTATTTTTATTTTGAAATTGAAGGTATGCAGATCAATAAAAATAGGTGCTAGCAAAAAAGCATATCAATGCACACAACAATTGTGTGGCATGATGGGAAAACATTAAAGTGTAGAAATGATAATAGTGGCAGTCCGTCAATGTCGACAATGAATAGTATTTGTATTCGGTAAGGTTAGGGGTACTGACAGATGTTGCACCGGTTATCACCAGTGGTAGGTAGCAAGTGTCAGTGATCGTTCGCTGTGTTTTATTACTTTTGTAATCAAATGATTCACTTAGATGAATAACATTGGTTCGTTCATGGTTAGTAGAATTAAATGCGACAAGCTGAGACAGAGGTCCTGGTATCCCCGCACTGTCTCTGCATGGCAGCATGTAAAATAATGTTAGTGTTGAAATCCGTTGTCATCATAGTCTAGTTGCTGATCTTGGACATGAAGAAACCAACCAACCCTGCCAAACAAAGAGTAGGCGGCATTCGCATGTCATGTGGATTTACAGTTTTCATGTTGCTTTGACATTTTCTTTAAGTCCAACATCAGCTGCTAGGCTTTATCATGGACATCTTAAACAAGCAGAAAGTGGATGGTATTGACACATCTTATCAAGAAGTAGTTAGATTCTCAATATCTAGAGCTAACATTTAGGCTGTATTGTGAATGAGTCCCAAGACTTATGTGCTACTACATAGAGACTGCGTGAAAACCATTACCTCTATCTCGAATAGTTTCATTATTGTGAAACTGATCCAACCTAAAGACTAGTCTAGTATTTATTTATAAATATCTGAAAAAAATAAAATATTGAAATTATTAACCATGTTTCTCATAATTATTTTTTGTACTGCACAAATGCTTGCAGCTCTCTCAATGTTACAAACTTTTCCTGAAGTACCGTGAAAGAGTGTTTAAGCTTTATCTTCTTTGATATGAGAAAGAAAATAGAAAAAAAAAACCTCAAACCTACAATTTTCTAATTAGAGACCACAGTCTATCCTTGGAATCCCACTGGTTTATATTTCTATAAATTGTTCCCTGCAAGCAGTTTTTTTTTCTCTTTGAATTATGAGGGGTGGGGGGGGGGGACGCAAAGTGACTTAAGTGATAGATGGAAGTCTCCGATTCGAAACCCTAGATGGGTAAAAAAAAATATTTTTTACGATTTCGTCCCCTACTGATCCTATACTGGTGGGGCTGGTGTCAGTAAAATCTAACCGACTCAGACAAGAGTCCTAGTATCCACGCAGTGTCTCTGTGTTACAGCACGTACAATTTTCAGATGTTAGTCTTGGGGTCCGTCCATAATATAGCCCTTATAGTGCTGATGCTGAACTCTAAGCAACAAACAAACAAACAAACTCTTTGAATTGCAGGAGGCGTTGATGGAGGTGAACAGGAACCTGGTGGAGGTTGCTGCAGCGGAGAAGCTCCCTCTGAATCTCGGGGGGTCCAGGCCTGGCCGAGTCTCGGCCGACCTGCTGGACAAAACACTGGCTCTTTTCAAGTGTGTTCAACTTTCTCTTCCTGTCCCGTGTTTTTAGGCTGAGACATGAGTCATGGTATCCCCGCCCTGTCTCGTGTGTGGCAGCACACAAAATCGTCAGACGCCCGTCTTGGGGCCCATCCACAATATAGCCTATAATATAGTGCTGCTGTTGGACATTAAACCAACCCCAACCCAACCCTCTGTTTTTAGGGAAAGGCTAGTTCTATAAGTGAACTTATTACAATTATTATTGCTAGTTGTTATTATTATTATTATTATTATTATTATTATTATTATTATTATTATTATTATTATTATTATTATTATTATTATTATTATTATTATTATTATTATTATTATTATTATTATTATTATTATTATTATCATTATTATTATTATTATTAGGGGTGGAAATATACCCCCAACATATAGGTGTGCCTATCTGGGTTTTTCCCATCAATTGAATCTATGGTCGCAATGTAGCCCCCGATGTACAGATGGGAATGTGTTGTTTTTTTCCCCTCTGTAACGCATATAGGGTTGAAATGTACCCCCAACATACAGTTCAGGTGTGAAAACACGATATACATGTACAATTAGGGTTAACCTAGTGTTCTCCTTATGCTTTCTGTCTCGTTTACATTATATACTTACATCTCTTTCATGTTTTCAATGTTCTCAAATTGAATCAAATGTGCATGTAGGGGAGGGCCAATGCAAATTTCCCTTCAGGATAATAAAATCTCACCTTACCTTATCTTATATCTTTTCCAGGGGGAAGTACTCTCTCATCAAGAAACATTTAGACTTGCTCCAGGTTGCCATGGCAACTTCCCAGAGTCTGAGGAACTCGGGGCAGACTGATGCTGTTACCGCCGCCGAGAAAAACCTGGTCCAGGCCTTAGCGGACAGCATGGATGGCGACAGTCCAGTCAGCGCACTGCGTCTGTTAGCTCGACTGGCGGACAGGGAGATGAAAGCGTCGCCAAAGGACAGGTTAGGACTAGGACTAGGACTAGGAGCCCTTCTTGTTCTATTGTTCTTCTTGTTCTTCTTGTTCTATTGTTCTTCTTGTTCTTCTTGTTCTATTGTTCTTCTTGTTCTTCTTGTTCTTCTTGTTCTATTGTTCTTCTTGTTCTTCTTGTTCTTCTTGTTCTTCTTGTTCTTTTGTTCTTCTTGTTCTTCTTGTTCTTCTTGTTCTTCTTGTTCTTCTTGTTCTTCTTGTTCTTCTTGTTCTTCTTGTTCTTCTTGTTCTTCTTGTTCTATTGTTCTTCTTGTTCTTCTTGTTCTATTGTTCTATTGTTCCTCCTTCTCCTCTTCTACTTAATGGACATGATTGTTTATTTGTTTGCTTGTTTGTTGCTTAGCATCCAGCATCAGCTTTATTTATTGTGCTATATATTGTGGATGGGTCCCAAGATTAACGTCTGGATGACAATTTTATATTTTGGCACACAAACAACTGTCAGGGCCGTTCACATTATACTGACACTGACACAACCAGTAGGAGATGGAATGGGACAAATACAATTTTACCAAAGAGGGGAGTTGAACCAAGGACCTCCCGATTGGAAGACCAAAGCTCTACCACTTGCGCCAGTTTGCCCCTAGACTGATTAGGGCTACAGCTTGTTCTATTGTTCCTCCTTCAACTCTTTTATTTGCTATGAATCATTAAGATGAAGGAAGAGATATGGATCAAAATAAATGTCGATGGTAAATGAAAGTCAACAAAAAACAGTAGTGGTTAAAATGTGTTTGTGTGTGTGTGTGTGTGTGTGTGCTATTTCTTTTCTCCCTGTGTTATTGGTTGATGGTTGTATTTTTTTAGTTCCCTGATCCTTGTATTAAGATATAAAAAAACAAACAAACAAGCAAAAAAAACAGTAAAAAAGAATATCAGTATATAACACAGAATGTGCAGACAATTTGAAGTATTCTGTCAGCACAAAAAATAGTCAAATTTATTATCTCGTTACACGAGGTCTAGCTACGCACATTGTACTTTATGAAACCACCAAAACGAAGCCATCTTTTCTGTCATCTAATTTATATCACTACACTACAAGCTAAAATATTTTTTGGATGTTTTTTAAATTTCTTTAGTTCTCATTTTTTAATCTTTTTTTTTTTTGTATGTTTGTTTTTTTGTGTGTGTTTTTGCCAGGGAGATAAACCTGGATGACCTGTTGTGTTTGCTGTCGTTCGCCTTCTCTCTCTCCGGAGGAGATTGCGGGGATGCTGAAGAGGCTGATGAACTTCGGGTATGTCTTTGTTACGATTGTCTCTTCTCTTTAATATCTCCTGTAAGCATCTGATTCTCTTTAATATCTCCTGTAAGCATCTGATTCTCTTTAATATCTCCTGTAAGCATCTGATTCTCTTTAATATCTCCTGTAAGCATCTGATTCTCTTTAATATCTCCTGTAAGCATCTGATTCTCTTTAATATCTCCTGTAAGCATCTGATTCTCTGGTCCTATAGTCACACTAATCAGTTATTCAAGGGTTTACATTTTCAGTTCACTGAATCTGATTGTATTTTCCACAAATCGACGTTTCTTGTCTCTTTTGACAGGTATCCCCGTCCTGTCTTGTGTGTTACAGCACATAATATTGTCAGATATCAGTCTTGGGGTCCGTCCACAATATAACATATATAGTACTGACGTTGGGCGTTAAACCAACTCTACTCACCTCTTTTGACAAAACATTTTAACTTTTATTGAAACAGCTGAATTGTAATGCCTTATAGCTATTTAATTGAATATTTGTTTACTTCATAAAACTGTCATGTTAAAAACTTTACTTTTGTAACGGTCAGTTTGGAGCTGAATCCTGGCTTGCATATTGTTTACTGAACACTTCAAACTCTTACAAGATGGGATGGCGCAAGTCATGTTTTAAACATAATTCTTGCTAGTAATGTATTACATGGAGTGCACAGTTCTCTTTTATTCTTATTTTTCCTTTTCTAACCTTCACAGCAAAAAATGGTGGACTGGATACTACAAGATCGGTCTGACTTACCACCCATTATTAAACAGATTAGTAAGTGATTTTTCTTATTTTCTGTTTTTATTGTGAATATCTCCTTTGAACTAGGAAAGCAATGATAGTCGGGTTGATTTTGTTTGTTGTATGTATCTTTGTATAGTCTCATTGTGTTCTGGGCAGCTATTGTGTTTACTGTTTCGGAGTAACAAATACCCCAGTAGGGCCCGACTTTATTTCTCTCTCAGTGTTGAGGACTGTTTATTCATAATTCTTGTAAAGGATAATTCAGGAGTAGATTTGTTAGGATGAAAGAAATTTGATGGTAAAACTATGCACCTGACTTAATCATTACTGTAATTCTTCTACAAACAAAAGGAATATCATAAGTGGTAGAGAGTTGGTATCCTAATCAGGAGGTCTCTGGTTTGAAACTCATGATTCTTCAAAATCTTATTTGCACAATTTTGTCCCCTACTGGTACTAATTGGGTTGATGTCAGTATAAATGTGACCAGCTGAGACAGGCTTCATGGTATTCACACACTGGGCAGCATGTAAAATTGATAGACTTTCACAAATTAGTCCATATACTATAGTGCTTACGTTGAGGAAGCTAAGCAAAAAACAAAAGCTTTTGTGTTTAAGAGCCTAGGTCAACCTTAATAACTAAATACTAATACTTGACAATGACAAGACATGGTCTCTCTCTCCCCAGTTGGTGCAGCATGTGGCAGCATGTAAAATTGTCGGGTTTTCACGATATAGCCGATATAGTGCTTACGTTGAAGCTAAGCAACAAACAAACAAAAGCTATTGTGTTTAGCAGTCTTAGGGTCAACTTTAATAACTAATACTTGACAATGAAGAGACATGTTCTCTCTCCCCAGTTGGTGCAACATGTGGCAGCATGTAAAATTGTCAGACTTCAACAATATAGCCCATGTAGTCTTACATTGACGCTAAGCAACAAACAGACAAAAGCTATTGTGTTTAAGAGCTTAGAGTTAAAACACCCTTAATAACTCATACTTGACAATGAAGAGACATGTTCTCTTTCGCCCCCAGTTGGTGACACAGTATCAGAGACCATCCTCAGAGACCAGATTGACAGCCTGTGGGAGAGACTGGAGGCTGTGGGAGCTGCCAGGGATGATCTGTCACAATTCAGGTAACAATACAATCGTGTAATAACTTATATAAACCTTTTCACATCGCATGTTTCTAGGCCTACTCCTTGTGTGCGCAATATTTAGGGAAATCTAGGTAAAACTAAAAGCTTTGATATTTATTATTTTAGAATGTAAGGTGTTCAGTTCTTTGCAAATAGATCTAGTACAAGAGCGTATCAATATGCACAGCAAATGTGCCACGTGATGGAAAGAGGTAAAACGAAAAACTTTACATTTTGTTCGCCTAGGCAAATTGTAAAACATCCTCTTTCCAAACTTCAAGGCACTTTTTTTTCTCAATAATTAGTCACGGCAGTTTAGGTAAGAATATGTGATCGTGAAATATTTGAAAAAAAAAATAAAAACATATATATAGATTTAACTTGCCTTAAACAGAAGAAAATATCAGTCACTACTAAAAACTAATAGCTGTAAAAAAAATCTAGTGCTTATCTCTTGAATTCTACAAAAAGAAATCATTTTGCATTGTTGGCAACTTAAACTCAATGTTCAACTCTTTGTTGAATAAGAATATTATACTTTGAGAAAGGCACCCAGGTACCGAAGATCTACATGTCACATTGTAAACTCTAATCAACCTGATATTCTTATACGTCTCTCCCCATAGCTCTGTCCTTGATCCTGGTGACGACACGACCCCAGCCCATGCCCGACCCCTGCTGATCCAGTTAATGGAGGCAATACTCGACCCGGCCCGACCCGACCTGGTTGACGTCGAGTGCAAGTCTGGCGGCCTCGGAAACCTGCTTAAGTCGGGGTTTGGGTACGGCCTTTCTTTGCCTCTGTAGTTTCTTGCTCTCTGTCCCTTTTTTTTTTTCTACCTTTGCCTAGAATTGTCACCCCATTCCTATAATGCAAAAGATTAGAATGCTTGCAATCGACTGACTGACTACTCCTCACTGATCTCCGTAATCTCTAGACAGCTCACCCGTACAAGCCTGTATACCGATTTGTAACCCAGAAGATTGGGTGAGCTGTCGAGAGTTATCAGTGAGTAGTAGTCAGTCAGTCGGAGAGTCTGAGCGCGTTTGTTACTATAATTAGAAGCTGTTGTGTTACAGTTACGGATTGCTATTGCAGTTGTGGAATTGATAAAAAATTAATAATTGCAGTTGTGGATTCGATTGCTGTCGAGATTTCATTTTCACTACCATAGGCGTGTTTATAGTTAATAAAGTTATTCTTCAATATTTTTTATAAGAAGGAGTTAACTTTATTATTTGTGTTTGAGCCAGTGGATGTTGGATCATTGTCTGAAGCCCCGTTACAATATATAATTTTATAACCGATAGCTGGGCTCTACAACAGAGGCTGTGCAACTATACCCCAACAATTCACGTTACACATGATATAGGATAAGTGTTATTCATACATATTTTGTTCATTTTTACTCCTTTTCTAATCTTCATCCTTAGTCATTGGCCATTTCATTCTCTCAGTTTCTTCAAAGGTTCCGGAAAACCTCGACCAGGTGATGCCCCACTCCTCATCTTGTTCGTCATTGGCGGGGTGACCTCTGGAGAGGTCAAACAACTCAAAGACATTGTCGACAAAGCAGCACCGCAGTTTGAGGTGAGACAGGGAAATTAATGATTGTTCATTGGGTAGTACAATTTTTTTAACTTCTTTCACATGAGAATTGAAAAAAAAAAAAAATTAATACATGCATGCACCAAAGCAGAACATAGCAAGGGAGTACATAGTTAAGAACATAATTATTTATTGTATCTGAAACTATGAATGCAAAGACAACAAGAGGTAGGTGATAGGCAGATATTCTTATAGATGGTGTCCGGAATGTGCCTTTGAACCTTCATTTTATACAGATACTCTCTAGTTGAATATGTATTTTGAACTTATTACGTTGTACCTCTATTTATTCATTTATTCATTCATAATTATTTTGGAATCTTTATCTGATTTCTTTCATATGTTCTCTTAATTATGTTAGCCGTGTCTAATGCGATTTCCTTACTACTATATTTTATTGTTTCAGTCTATAATCAAAGATATTTTTAAAATGTATTATATAATAATTGTATTGCTTGAACATCAATCAGCCCAAGTAAACATTTCTTCTGTGTGGAGATAATAGTAATTTAGTCTATGTTTAAATACATTTTTGACAATGTTCTTTTATCTCTGCCACCGCCCCACCCCCATATTAAAAGATACTACTGGGAGGCACGCGTCTACCAAGCATTGAATCTACGCTGGAATCCCTTTATGTGCAAGACAATGTCAATGTGACCTGTTTGTGATGTGTTTTTGGAAGACAATGTCAATGTGACCTGTTTGTGATGTGTTTGTGGAAGACAGTGTGAAAGTGACTTGTTTGTGACATGTTTGTGGAAGACAGTGTGAAAGTGACTTGTTTGTGACATGTGATACAAGTATGGTGCTGTGACTGATATTAATGAAGCTGGACAGGAATACAGTGAAAATCTGTGATGTTATAAAAGTGATGTTGAGACCACAGAAAAATCTTTGCTATGTCATAAATCGAATAAGATATTATAGTGAAAGTTGATCATTTTTAAATTTCTTTCTATCATGAATTTACTGGTTGGGTTGGTGTCAGTATAATTTAACCGGTTGAGACAGGTGTCCTGGTGTTACCACACTGTCTCTGTGTGGCAGCATGAAAAATTGTTAGATCCGTCCACAATTTAGCCTGTATTATAATGCTGGCGTTGAACTCAAAGCAACATACCCAAACGCAAACTATCATGAGTTTAGTCCCTTGACAAAGTAACATTGAAACAAGAATTCAGTAGACTTTTTTCTCCTCTCAGTATTTGTCTGTGCTGTTTGTTTAATGTATTGTACCTCTTCTTTTTTTTTTTCTAACTTACTAAAATATAAACTGATAGAAAGGCTCAAGCTGGCATTGAAATTCCTTCTATAGCTGATTTTGCTCATTTAATTCCTGTTATATTTTTAATTTTTTAATTGAAAAAATAGAGCGGTTTGAAAATAGCCCTCTTTTAAGGTCCATGTAATATCCATTCCTGTTATTTATGATTTTCAATGTAACATCGTTGTCACTTTTTCAACGTATCCCTTTATTATTCTTGTGCAGAATTTGAGATCCATATAATTATGTATAGATTACACCAAAAGTCAGAAATCTCTGATGAGATCTGTCTCATTTAGGTTTCATTTCAAATATAATACATGTTTAAGATATGCATGTGATCTAAATATAGTTGTCATTCAAATATATTAGATGATTAAAATAAGAATGTGATCTAAATATAGCTGCCATTGCACTAGATTAAAAAGATTGCATTGTGACCAAGTCATTTCATGCCTTACCTCCCTTTGTTGTATAGTTTGTGATTAAAACCTTTTCTTCCCTTTTGGGATTGCAATGTTTGTATGTTTAATGTTAGAAATGGTGTTTTGAAATTGTATGACAGTACTGAAAGTGAAATGTTGAGGAGCTTGAATGTAAAACTGAATAGTTGAGGTATGGCCTACTGATTTTCTGAATTTTTTGTCATAAAGTCATTATAATGCATTGTAAATCAACCATTGAGGTTGAAAAGCTAAGGGCCTTCTTAGTAATTTGCAGAGCTTAATTGAGATTGTCTTGTTGGGATACAATACAGATTAATTTTTTGTCTGTATTAAATGAGAACATTATTTGTTGATTGATGCTGTTTAAATTGCAATAAACTTGATAATAAAAAACGATTTTTTACTTCTGTTTTGTTGTTGTTGTTACTTTTTAATTAACTAATTCAGTAAAAATCTTAAACACAATTTCTTCTTTGAAGTAGGACTAGGCCTGTGGCTGAACCTATTAAAATATGACTATGTAGATATAACGCTTGAGCATGAGGCAGTCCAGTCCTACCTCTCCATTGCTACTAGTATAATGCATTAACTGTCTTAGGACATCATGGGCACAACATAGCCGTTAACGTGCTGGCGTGCCGTAAAACAAACTCATTCACTCACACTTTCTGTCCAGAATAGCAGAATAGATAAATAGAGAGAGTTTATAGGAGCATTAGGCCTACATTAAAAAGAATTAATGAACAAAAATGTCATACTAAGGAATTATCTAAAATTTTGAGTTTTTACGTCTGAATGTGATGGCTGTTCAACAAAAATCCAAAATTATGGTTGATATATACATTGTATAACCAACTTTAAAAAAAAAGATAAAGAACGAAGTGTAATGGTTTGGTTTGATAAGGTCGTTTAGAAATCCGACTAATAGTTTAAACTGATCATGGGACATAACCTGGGACTTTTGAAATTCTTTTTTGTTTTTCAGGCAATTCGGTGACTTGACCTGTTCATAATAGAGTTTCGGCTTCCCATAAATTTCAATAATCTCAGCTGATTAGTTTTTTAACTTAGGGATTTTTAAAAAAAGCAGATGCGGGTGTGGATGTATAGGGACAATCATGTTATAATATATATATATATATATATATATTTACTTTGAAAAGTATGAGATTGCTTGACGAGGGTAACTTTGCCGGGAACTGGCTCCAATCCCTAACCGTGTTAAGCCCTGTAAAACAGCCAAGGTACACATGCTATGAGGTCACGCGCCCTATGTCATTTAAAAGGTAATTGACAGCTAGAAGTCAAGCTTTGTCAGAAGTTGTGTGAACAGTGCAATATCCTCAGAGGCATAGGCGTCAGGTACCTCGTCAATGTGGTGTTGGTGGGCTGGCTATCCTGAGAGTGCCTATATGGCGGAGGATCAAAACTGTACTCCTTCTCCACCTGTTTTTTTATTTTTGGATTATCTCACTTTGTACAGACTTATTTCCCTTTGAGTATGTAACTGGGGCTAACCTTTTTGTAACAGGTTTACCTTTTTATTTACTTATCTCCCTTGGATAATTTTCTTACTAAGAGTAAGAATCGTGTATGACATTCTCTGTGTTGGTTGATTATTTTAGCGGACATATATTCCAAAACTGATATCTGACATATTTAACCTAGTGCCACGCAAAGACAAAGCAGGGATATCGGAAAGGATGTCTCTCCTTGTCACATTGTAATAACTGTGAGACAGGGGCACAAGGTGTAGCAAGAGAAAGACAATGAGAAAGAGTCCTTAACACTAACAGCCATCTTTCTCTAACGCGTCAGGCACGCAGTATGTGTCATTGTTGTGCACCGGGCGTTGAGTGGACACTCATTTGATGCAAGCATTCATAAGGTGGCTAAATTACTTCTAACTCACTTTCCTAATTTTTAAAAAAATGCATTTTTAAGTCTGTGATGACATTATAATTATTATTAATATGGTATAGTCGTCATACATAGGACGACTCAGAGCTGTCATAATCAACACGGGAATCTGAACCCCTGAGTACCTGCGTCACCAGTTATCTTAATAATATGTTTAACAAATCATTTTGGCACTGAAGCTCACTATCAACGTGTATGATCAAAGGGAAAATGGCGGCTGGAAGACAGAGGGTCATAGGGCAGAATAACAACGATACAATCACATACAAGAGAGAAAGAGAGAGAGAGAGAGAGAGAGAGAGAGAGAGAGAGAGAGGGAGAGGGGGGTAGCTCAGACTAGAGCGTGCGGCTTAAAATCCAGAGGCCTAGGATTTGAACGGCAATCGGGCTATTTAATTCCCATTTGGTTGGACTTCTAGTATAATGTGACAGGTATAATTATGTGACTTAATTAAGCCCTGGTATCTTCGCTCATTCTATGTCTCTTTCTCTCTCTCCCTGTATCTCTCTCTCTCTGTCTGTCTGTCTGTCTGTTTCTCTCCCTCTCCCTCTCTCTCTCTCTCTTTCTCTCTCTCTCTCTCTCTCTCTCTCTCCCTCTCTCTCTCTCTCTTTCTCTCTCTCTCTCTCTCTCTCTTTTTTTTTGCAAGGCCTATAATAGTACACATATTACGATAGTGCCACAAATTTAATCGGTTGGAAAACAATTTAATTGTATCACCAGAGCTAGGCTCGAACCCGTACTTACTGCATCGGAAGCAGATATTTTAACCGCGCCCTCGGATATTTAAGTCTTCTCTTCCTGTCCGATTTTTATCGACAGCGCAATCTTTGATTACGGTAGTTTTACCCACCTCTCCACCCTCCCCCCTTTTTACACACACACACACACACACACACGCACACTTTTCCCCCCTTAGTTTTCCGAAAAATCCTTTACTGAGCCAGGCGCTAGATGAGATCCAAACCTGTAACCTATTGATCGCCAGTCTGAAGAGGTAACCACTGATCTCACATCGCTTTCTAAATAATTTTCTCAACTGTTTTCACTAGCCTAGAACTAGACAGTTCCTAGTAGCTGGTTCTAAACAATGTAAAGTCATGTGATTTGCCGTCGGTTTGAAACAGAGTGGTCTATAATTAAAACAGTGCGGGAAATAATTATTTCATTTTCATTTTTGCACTGATTAATTTAGATTATGAAGGGGGCGAGGTGGCCCTGGGGTAGAACATCGGCTTCCGTTGCAAAAGGTCCGTAGTTAGAGCCATGGCGATTTTGCTCCCTACTGATTAGATCGGTTCCAGTTTAGTATGAGCCGCTGAGACAGTAATCATGGTTTCCCCGCACTGTATCGTATTGGCAGCACATTAAATTGTCAGACGTCAGTCTTGGGGACCATCCACAATATAGTCTATATAGTGCTGATGTTGGACGTTAAACCAACCCAACATCAGTTTTGCGAAGCCAAGGATTTGAAAGGAAAAAGATCAGACTTTAAGAGAGTAATAAAATTTATTAATCACTGGATCAATAGAGAGCGCTTCTTCAGAAAGCATTAAATTCTTACCTTTGGTCGTAAATACATTAATATAATATGCACAACGATGTCTTAAGCTAAGCCCTCCTACTAAAGCTAGTTTTCAATTTTTTTAAGTAACTAAACCGCGATTCAAGTTTAGAGCACTGTTGTACTTAATTCCCTTTTTCTATTTTGTATCTAGAAGAAAATTTCAATTTATGTTCGTTGTCTAAATGCATTAAATCAACGATGTTTTAAGCTAATCCCTCCCACTAAAGCTAATTTTCACTTTTTCTAAGTACCCATAGCCGCGATTCCAAGTTAGAGCACTATTGTACTTAATTCCCTTTGTCTATATTGTATCTAGAAGAAAATTTCAATTTAATTTCGTTGTCTAATTGCATTAAATCAATAGAAAATTGACATACACGATAGTATTAGTTTGTTAAAGCACTTACACCCTACTTATGGTGTGAAAAAGTTGCTTGCTTTCAGTATTTCATAGTTTATGTTATAAAAGCACCAATCTCTATAAAGCCATAAAAAGCCTTCATTGTTTTCACTAACTGTTACACAATTATCGCTTCGATATAATATACCGTACATAGAAAATATCCACCCGAGATGCCCAATCTTAACTTAATGCGTTATCTTTGGTAAAATACACGTATAATTGAATGCAACAGTTTCATGCGACTTAAAATGCTAAATACTATATACATGTAGTCTTTAAAAAATAAAAAAATAAGAACAATTAATGTTCTCCTTATAGTCCAAATGCCATGAACATATTTTTTCCATTATCTTCAGTTGTCCTTTAAAAAAGCAATTTTTTTACATAATAAAGTGAAAAGAAAAGAAAAGAGGCTATGAAAGCAGTTGAATTCGGACTGCAGTGCTGACGGAAAAAAACAACCCCACCCCCCTAAAAAACAAAACGACAACAACAACAACAACAAACAAACAACTTACAATATATAAACAAAGAAAAGCGTGATCTGATGTTGAATTTTTATTAAAAAAAAAATAAAATAAAAAAAATTGAGCAGTAGATTGTTCCCCGTTGACTGATAAAAACAAAACAAACAAAAAACTAAAAAGACACAAACTAAAAAGACACAAGCACACAGCTCAATAATTAAGGAACAAAATATGAAAGGGGGACAACGGATCATTATTATCGTGTCAATAATCACCATTGTTTGGTTTGTTTGCTCTACAACCAAATTAGATGCTTTGGGAGTTTTATTGGAATATTGTTTAACCCAGTTAGCTGTCGATGATCATGGATAGATAAAAAAATACATTAGAAATTTCATTTGATATAACTATTTGTTTCGGGAAAGGTTTTATAATTTTCGATCACAAAAAGTGTTATTGTTACAATTATAACATTAGCTCAAAAATATAAAACTAAGCCAAAACACCTCGTAATATCTCCCACAAATGCTTTTTTGTTGTGGTTATTGTTGTTGTGTTTTGTTTTTGTTTCGTTTTTCTTTTTTGCTCTTAATGCCCTGAGCCTTGAAGGCCTAATTAGTGTTGCTTGCAAACTAGATCTAGATCTAGATGCCCGCAGGTTGGGGTAAACACAGTGGGTTTTTTTTTTATAATTTTTTTTTGTTTACCTAACGTTCTTTAAGTTTATCAAGAGTCTTTTCAAGAAAGCATTGTAATTAGCCTACCAGACGATGTAGTTTCTTCTACTGATTACAAAATTAAATACAAACGTCTGGGTCGGAGTCTTAATCAAGATCTACGCTAATGGTTGTCATTTACCAAGACAACGTCCAACGTCTGCAAGCAAAGCAAAAGAGTGCGTGCACACTAAACAAGAGCCACGCATGTGTGATTGTGTGATTGTGTTCTTTGCCTTCTGCGGGAATTCCCCGTCGAGGTTTTTATTTTTTTACCCAGCCATCCATTTCTAATTATTGACAGTGAAATTTGAGGCGCAGACGCGAGTGAATGTTACCTCAGCTCAAAACGGTGCTTCGCGCGATTCGCCGCTACTTGTGATTGCGAGATTTCAAAAACTTGGTTTCTTGGGTGAAATGACTTCAACCAACCGTGTGTTTTCTAGTCTTTGCCCGCTTTCTGCGTCACTGGCTTCGAGCGCGTGAGTAGGCGGAGTCATATCCGCCATCTTAGTTTTTAGCGTGCCGGAAAGGGGAAGGGCGATAATTTCTGTGTTTGCGTACATATTGTTTCCGGCTGCCAAGCTTCGACGTCTGCTTCTTCATTAATCGCTCATTATCGTTGCGCGCGATGCATCTTGAAACTGAAGCCAAGCAGAAAATTGCCATTGAACAAAACAGTTACAATGTCGCATGGGGAATTATCTTGATCAAGTGGAGACTTTCACTTTTCTTGTAATGTCCAGACGTAAGTCGTGTCAGAAAACACTTGAAACGGAGCGAGCTCTTCAAAATGAGCATCATTGTGAAAGCTGGGGTAATGGAAACTACCCAAAACGTAAGAGAGCTCCACCTCCTATAAGGAGAACGTGTCTTAAACTACTGCTTTTACAAAGCCTCACATGCACAGCGCGCTTAGATTGGGTTTGTTGGTTTCTTAGAATTCACCCTCAACAACTAGGATATATCGCGGACGAGTCTAAAGACTAACGTCTGACAATAAATTGTACAGATTGCGACAGACAGTG
>RQTK01000117.1:779879-790562 GCA_003991915.1 Elysia chlorotica | reverse complement strand
TGATGCTCCATATATTTAGTTACAATATTATTATTATAAATAATATAATGCGATATATATGTAGAGAGTTTGTTATTATTGTTAATCATGTAACTGCTGGAAACTGTCTCTCTCTCTTGACCATGATGTCGACCTAAAGTAAAACAATAAAGCTGCTCATGTTCTCATTGACTCGTTTGTTCCATTTTATAACCTGTAGGATCCCAAGAGGTCTTATTAACATGGTGGCAGCGGTAAAGTCAATTCAATTCCTAGCTGTTAATTGATGCTAGATCTACTACTTTTAGAACTGAAAACGGTTTTATTCTTCGATCAAACGCATCCCTTAAACATTTACCTAGCCCTAGGTCTGGGTGAGAAATACTATAATATATATTCGGGAACTCGAATACTCGACTTTTTGACTCGAATACTGTAAAAAGTTCATATCAACTGACGGTGTGGCTACCATCCATGAGAGATTTGTGTCCTGCCCAAAGTTCTAAACTTTGAAGACCTAGTCTATGTTTTATTAGACATGGTTTAGGCAACACGACACCTAAGCGCCAGAAACTGGTACGACCCCGGTGGCAATCTCTCTGTAAATGTATGGTGTGCCGGTCGCAACAAGAAAAAGTGACAAGAACACACAGCACTACTACGAGGAACAAATCCAAGGGAACAACTGTTGTTTTACTGGTGTTGTAGAACCACCTTTGCTCGTATAGTTTGAGGTGTATGAATATAATTTAATTGTATACTGCTTCCAAATACAATGGCTTCCGGTGGTGACACTGGCACTACCCACACGATGTACAGAAACATTCCAATTCCGAGAGCGCTTAGTTTAACAGGCAACCTTGCCCAAAACTGGAAAGTTTTCCAACGGGACTGGAAAAATTACGAAATTGCTTCAAAACTATCTATACTAGAACGTTTTGACCAGTATACGTACGGAAGGAAGGTAATAGTGCAAAATGACCACAAACCTTTAGAACAGATCCTCAAGAAACCACTTAGCCAAGTGCCGAGAAGGCTGCAAAACCTCCTGATGAGGTTACACCGTTACAATATCGAGTTCCAATATGTGGAAGGAACAAAACTGTATTTGGCAGACACTTTGAGCAGAGCAGTGGGAGACCAAGAAGAAATTCACGAAGTCCCTGACCTTCAAGTTCATAATGTGACAAGAATTTCTGACGCAATGATGGACAAAATAAAAGAAGCCACTAAAACAGACAGGTCCCTGATAAAACTGAAAGAGTACACCATTAACGGATGGCCTAACAAACAAGAGTGTGACACATCAGTATCAGTATACAAACAGATCAAAGATTTGATAGGTATTGAAGATGATCTACTGGTAAAAGGACAACAAATAATCATACCAAAGTCACTGAGACCAACAGTGAAAGAAAAACTTCATGCAGCTCATTTAGGATATGACAGTATGATGCGTCGCGTTAGATCCACTGTATACTGGCCAGGCATCCAACATGAAGTTCAACAACTGGCCGATGAATGTGAAGCTTGCCAGAACAGAAAACCCTCAAACCAAAAAGAGACACTACAACAACATGATGAAGGATCAGCACCATGGGAGAAAATAGGTATCGATTTCTTCGATATCAAAGGAAATAGCTACTTGGTGATCGTGGACTATTACTCGAATTTTATAGAGGTAGAATTTTTGCGAACAACAACTAGTTCCCAAACCATCAAGAAACTCAAACAGACATTTGTAAGATGGGGCATACCTCGTGAGCTTGTCTCAGATAATGGCCCTCAACTAGTCTCGACAGAATTTAAAACCTTTCTAGAAGAATGGGGTATTATACATAAAACATCTGACCCTCGGTATCCCAAAGCAAATGGAAAAGCAGAGTCTGCTGTAAAGACAATCAAGGGTATGCTATCAAAATGCGAAGAAACAGGTGAAGATCCCTACCAAGCTCTCTTAGAACTAAGGTGCACTCCTAGGCAAGATGTCAACATGAGTCCGGCAGAGATTCTTTTAGGGAGACGTCCAAGAACGATGATACCTTCCAAAGCAGGGCATAGACCTACACCCAACCCAAGCTACGAAGCTCTCAGAAAAAGGAGAAGAGAAAGCATTAAAGAAACGTACAACAAGAATGCCAAGGATCTACCTTCGATCTCTATTGACACTCCTGTCTATTTCAGAGATCCACAAAACAAATGGTGCCCGGGAAAAGTTACAAACATGAGAGGAAGAAGCTACATGGTACTCAGTGAGAGTGGAGGTACTTACGTGAGAAACAGAGTACACCTCAGACTGAAGAAGACTCCGTTTGACGACACGTTTGAAGCAGTGTTAGCCACTCCAGACAGGAACATGGAGACGCAACAGCCAAGCCAACCAAATACAGACACGGACAGAAGACCAACTAGGGCCAAGAAACCTCCAATATGGCACAGAGACTATGTTACAGAGCCGAAAATGTGACAAACAAACAAATATCTACTATATAAATGATATATAAATATCTTGTTCCATGATTAATTTGTTTATTTTCAAAGGAATGTACATATGTATAATCATTTCCTTTAATTTACTTTTAAATACAGTTGGGAAATGGAAACCAAGGGAAGTAACAGTTGTAAACATACAATATGCTTTAAAATATGGATTGATTCCCTTTGACCATCTAAAACATCTTTACAAGGAAGTAACAACTTCACACTTTGGGATGTATTCTAAAAGCGGGGTTATCTCCTTCGACCATTGTTAGTATATTAATACCCGGTACGTAAATTACAAATTGTTGTTTGTGTTATTGTTTTAAGCTTTTACAACAAAATATGATTGTATGCAAATAATACAACACTTCCTGGAATGTAAGGAATGAATTACGTTTTACTTTTATTAATTATATTTTAACTTCTATTACCAACACCAAGAAAGTTATTCTACAAATCATTATATTTCATTAGCCTTGCATTTGCAATCATGCACTTAAGTAACCAATCTTACTTTAATTAATATTTGACATTTTATTCTCGCACAATGTATTTTAGGCTCTTAAGCATCTTAAAAAAAAAAAAAAAAAAACAGCAGTGCATTAATTTGACATTAAATTGACAGCCAACAGTATGGTACTTTTCTCTAAAGAAAAGGGGATGTTGATGGTCCATATATTTAGTTACAATATTATTATTATAAATAATATAATGCGATATATATGTAGAGAGTTTGTTATTATTGTTAATCATGTAACTGCTGGAAACTGTCTCTCTCTCTTGACCATGATGTCGACCTAAAGTAAAACAATAAAGCTGCTCATGTTCTCATTGACTCGTTTGTTCCATTTTATAACCTGTAGGATCCCAAGAGGTCTTATTAACAATTCCCATCAAGTATACTTTTATATACCAATGATACTGCACTAGTTCCTTCATGTTACATTTTTTTCTTTTTCGATTCCATCTTCTAGCCTAGGTGTTTAATATGACCAAAAAATGTAAGCTGCCTTATCTGTCAATTTCATGATTTTAGGTACAGTAATGACCTTTTGTATCCTGAGGTAAATATACATTACTCCTTCGTTTGTTTTCTTTTCTTTCATAATTCCTCTTATGTACTACAGTGTACATTACTGCTACGTCCTGACTTTTATCTAGGTCTTAGGTAAAAGTCCATTATCCATTATCCATATCCATATAGGGGCGTAGAGCACACTTAGGTTTTTATGGTATTAAGTTTGATACAGGATAAAGAATACAATGCAAGCCACATGAAAGTAAAGCATTGATAACAACTACACTCTAAGTGCATGTGGAGAGCTAGAGATCTAGGGAATCGTGATCTTTCATAACTAGGGGTTTTGTGAGGCAGTTCATTGATATAATATGTGGAGATAAAAATAAACTTTAACGAAAAAAGAAATCAATCAAAATCAACAACGCAGTTTAGGAACTGTTGAAACTGAATTTAGACAAGCACAGACCTGTACTTCACCTTACGTAGGCCTAGGTTAATAATGGTCAGATCAGGAAGTAAGATAGATAGATAGAGAGAGAGAGAGAGAGAGAGAGAGAGAGAGAGAGAGAGAGAGAGAGAGAGAGAGAGAGAGAGAGAGAGAGAGAGAGAGAGAGAGGGAGAGAAAGAAAGAGACAGACAGACAGACAGACACACAATCAGAGTAAGGCAAACAGACAGGCTTCTTATTAATTAGTAGTTTATTACTTTGCTACCTGTGCTTTTCTAAATACATTATTTTACTAACATATAAAATGTGGACATACACAAACAGGCCAAAAAAAGAGTAGCCAGTAAAATTGATATTCATCATTAGTGGATAGAATGGTTACAGGCAGCGCATTTTATCTTACTTTTTATCTTACGTTTTATCTTACGTTTTATCTTACGTTTCATCTTATCCAAGCATGATATTATGCGGCGAGAGAGCTGAGTCCAGATAGTAACAGGATCAGTTTGACATGTCAATTGCTTGGTGTGTCATAACATAAGCTTAAAAACTGTAATATCTTCTTTCTTCTTCTTCTTCTTCTTCTTCTTCTTCTTCTTCTTCTTCTTCTTCTTCTTCTTCTTCTTCTTCTTCTTCTTCTTCTTCTTCTTCTTCTTCTTCTTCTTCTTCTTCTTCTTCTTCTTCTTCTTCTTCTTCTTCTTCTTCTTCTTCCCCACATACAAATGGCATTTGAAACACATGGTTTAAATCAGTCTAACTGTAATACTTTTGCTATCTCTGTCTATTCCTGTGTCCGCCTGTCGGCTTCACTGCAGTCTTCCTCTTTTTATGTTGTCTATCTCTCACTCTCTTTCACCTCTCTATTTCTCTCCTCTCTCTCTCTCTCTCTCTCTCTCTCTCTCTCTCTCTCCTCTCTCTCTCTCTCTCTCTCTCTCTCTCTCTCTCTCTCTCTCTCTTCCTCTATGTGCCTTTTCGTCACTGCTATAGTGACCTCACTTGTAAAACAACTGAAACACTTGAAGGCGAAACCGGACACACTTCAAGATGCCCATGAAACAAAATACCGACAAAGCAGAAGTCTTCAAGTCTCAGAGCTTTCAAGTGACAATGACTTCAAGTGTTAGAGCGGATGCCCTCTCAGCAGAAAACCCACGTTCGAATACCGATCGTGTCTACTTGATCCTCACAAGTTGAGTTGATGTCAGTGAGCCAAAAATGTTACTGTCTGTGATGGAAGGCGTTGTATCCCCGCTCTCTTTGCGCTTTTTCGAGTACCGATCGTGTCTACTTGATCCTCACAAGTTGAGTTGATGTCAGTGAGCCAAAAATTTTAGTCTGTGATGGAAGGCGTTGTATCCCAGCTCTCTTTGCGCTTGGAAACACATGGAATCGTCAGACTTTCGCCTTGAGACCAGTCCACGAAGTAGACTAGTTGCTGGCGCTGGAGGTTAAGAAACCGACCAACAAGTTGTAAACCAAAATTTTCCTGGACGGAAATGAACAATAAAAATGAACGCATCACATCCAAAGTCCAGAGAAACTTATGTTGTTATTTTTTCCTTGATATATATTTCATATTATATATTGTATGAACTGCAGTGTTGTTTTTGGTTTGTTTGTTTGCTTTTTCTCCTCCTCATTTCAAAATTCTTTGTCTCCCTCCCTCTCTCTCTCTCTCTCTCTCTCTCTCTCTCTCTCTCTTTCTCTCTCTCTCTCTCGCTCGCTCTTCCACATTCTTTCTATCTCTCTCTCTCTCTCTATATATATATATTCGTATATCAATCTGTATACATAACATATACCCCTCTTCTTTTCCTTCTCTATCTGTGGCTTTTAGGCCTTCAATCAAGTCCATCTCGGGGTTTGTCACCGCCTCCATCTTGTTGGTCACGTGGAACTGAATGTTTACGCTGAGTGTTTTGCGGTCATCTCAAACTCGTAGCAGGTCTATTTTGTACCGATAAATAACCGGTAGCAGTTTTCAATCGTTTAACGCCCCCTTTGAACAACAACGACCTGGGCGTCACTTAAACATGACTGTACATAATGCACTCTATAGGAGGGGGGGGGGGAGCGAACCGGTTCAAGTGGTAGAGCGTTGGTCTCCAGATCAGGAGGTCTGCGGATCTAATCATACACATATATTTCTCTGATTTTCGTCCCCTGTAGCTTGTTGGATTGGTGTCAGTATAAAGTGACCGACTGAGACATGAGCCATGGTATCCCCGCTCTGTCTCTTGTGTGGCAGACACAAAATATTTTCAGACGTCAGTCTTGGCGCCCGTCCACAATATAGCCTATATAGGGTTTACGTTGGACGTTAAACGAAATAAAAAGCATGTACTCTATAGGAGGTATTGTGTCACAGTGTATGGCGTGGGTGGGTCGCCAGCTAGATCTAGTTCCAGCTATTCGCCTCCCGGAACTGCACGATTTCTAGGAAAACGATTTCTGGGGAAATGGTAGGGAGAAAAGGAAAAGTAGGTCTAGAGGCCGTAAGTACAACGTCGCGGTAACTTACGACTCGTCATAAGCCTTGTTATTTCCATAACTGACGACATGCATAAACTTACTGCAACGTTGTACTTACAGCCCTAAATCTAGACTTAAGCACCGTATGATAAGAAACCAACCGATGGGTTTTCCCCTTGGCCGCATTACGCGCGCTTTGCGAGTCAGTGCAAGAAGTGACCTTCAACTTCAAGCAGAACGCCCCGCCCACGCCCAGCGTGACTGATCTCACTATAAATACACTACACAGAAAGCGCGCCCCTCATTGGTTGGGGTGTCTCTTTGTCGCACCCAGAGCTCAGTCGGATAGTGCTCTGTGCTGGCGAGCAGGAGGTTTAGAGTTCGAATTTCAGCTTGTCCTCATGTCTCTGAATAGAGTTTTGACAAATCAGGGGACTTAAATCTAACTTAGATGTAGTGATACTCTTAGATTCTTAGATCACTTTTAGTTGTTATCTGCTGGGTTACAGCGCGACGTTCGTGTTTTCTTCATACATCACTGATGAGATTAATTTGTTAAAATTCTGCCTGAAGATTTATCTACATTGTTTTCCTGTTTTAGCAAGAGTTGTCAGGTAATTGGGTTCTCCGTGTTCAAGTTTGTTCTTTAAAGATTGATGTGATACAGTCGTCGAACCTCAATATTATACATGTAGCCTATATACAATAACGTTATAATTGTCCTGGTTGGTTTGTTGAGTTGGTTTAACGCCCTACAGCAGCAATCCCCCCCCCCTCCCCGATTTAACGGGCTGAGACAGGAGTCCAGGACTCTGCACACAGTCTCTGTGATGCAGCAGGTAAAATTAATAGACGCTAGTCTTGGGATGGGGCCCCTCTACAATACAGCCTACATAGTGCTGACATTGGACGCTAAGCTACAAAATACTACTGCTTTACTACTGCACTGGATCTACAAGAGATCTTATACAAAATGTTTGCATGCAAGTTTAGAATTTTAGACTACTTCCATCTACGATGTTTTTCTCGTTGTCCCCTTCCCTAAGGTCTAGAGACTCAACAGGCATGGCAAGACGGAGCCCACCCATCACATCTCAGGCCGGCCTGTCGTCCAGGGAGAGAGAACTCATGGTGGAGATCGATGATATACTCCCTCACTATGTGTGGGAGCGCCTCAGACCCAAAATAGACCAGATGCCTTGGTGAGTCAGTGCTATCAGTACAATGTTAGATGCTAAAAATAGACCAGATGCCTTGGTGAGTCAGTGCTATGAGTACAATGTTAGATGCTAAAAATAGACCAGATGCCTTGGTGAGTCAGTGCTATGAGTACACACAGTACAATGTTAGATGCTAAAAATAGACCAGATGCCTTGGTGAGTCAGTGCTATGAGTACACATAGTACAATCTTAGATGCTAAAAATAGACCAGATGCCTTGGTGAGTCAGTGCTATGAGTACAATGTTAGATGCTAAAAATAAACCATATGTCTTGGTGAGTCAGTGCTATGAGTACAATGTTAGATGCTAAAAATAGACCAGATGCCTTGGTGAGTCAGTGCTATGAGTACAATGTTGGATGCTAAAAATAGACCAGCTATGAGTACACATAGTACAATGTTAGATCCTAAGAAGAGAAATGATCACTCACTACCTGAAAAGTCTACTTGGGGTTCATTTTGTAGGTTACACAGACTTTCATATTACTAATTTTTTTCTTAATCATCAGAAAAAAACAACAATTGTAGCATTTGTATCGTAAACACAGGGATAAATCTCTTTTTTTTATCTCAATAATTTAAGAAAATGAACTAACTTAAATATTTACCAACAGGGAGGAGGCAAAATCAGCTTGCGAGAGCGGGCTGCCAAGCCACCGAGAAGATGCCTCCCAACTCTTCCAACAGCTGATGACGGAGATGGAGAACTACATCAAGGCAGAAAACAAGTATCTCAACAGAAGGAAGAACAAGCTCCACGACGCGTCTGCTGCCAACTGCCGCCAGATGGACCTGGAGATGACCAAGATTAAGGTCAGCGGTGCAAACATTCACGGTCACTTTAACCTTTTCACACTGCAAGATTTCAAGCCTTTTCCGTGTGAGCGCACTATTTTTGGGGAATTTTCGAAAATTTGTAAAAGATAAAAGCTTTGGTATTTGTTGTTTTCAAATGAAGGAGAGCTGATCAATACACAGATGTGCAGGCACAAGCACATACCGACATGCATAGCGTGCAGTGTGCACCGCCCTGGGAACAGGTGACAAGATCGAGCGTAGGTTTTCTTTGTCTAGTACATGGTTCATAAGTTTTCTTTGTCTAGTATACGGTTCAAAGGTTTTCTGTGTCTAGTATACAGTTCATATGTTTTCAGTGGGTGAGATTGGGACCGTGTCAGAAATCATATTCATTGACTCTATGTAGCTTGTACTGTTTGTTTTTTTAAACCCATGATTTTGTGCAAATTCCATAACTGTTTTTTTTTTTCAATACATGTATTTTTTTGGTTGCCATGACAACGTGTTGCAGGTAAAGTACGGCGATGATCCAGTTGGGTTTGTGTTTGCCGTGGCCCGTCTGCAACAGCTGGCGTCGTCGCTGGATGATCTCCGATCCGTGAGTTTGGGCAGTTAGAAATAGACGGACAAACAAGTTATGTTTGATTATGGGTTTCAAACTCGGGACCTCTCAATAGGGAAATCACTGCTTTTGTGGAAGTCTCCACTGTATATATATACATACATATATATAAAATCATCCATGAATATCTTATGTTACACATCCTGTCTCTTGTTTCACTGAATGTGAAAAATAAATATATTTTCGACCGGGATCCATAAGTTACTTCAAACCGTTAGTAAAACTTAGGGAACCCACTTATTTTCCTATATTCTACAAATCAATTTAGATTGAACCAAGGTTTATTTTGAAGACTTTACAATGCATATACATACTATCATTAAAAGCATTTTTATTTATTATTACAAATAACAGATATACTTTTGGGCTACCAAAGTATGGTTTTTACTACGGGCTCCCCATGTCCCAAAGTAGGGTTATATATATATATATATGTGGGTGTGTGTGTGTGTGTGTGTAAATAGAAATAGCACTTTTTGTAAGTGTCCACTGTATATATATATACATATTTTTATATAAAATCATCCATGAATATCTTATGCTACACATCCTGTCTCTTGTTTCACTGAAACGCATTTCCTTTTTAACAGAAAAACAAACAAAAATGTAGGCTAATGTTTGTTGAGTTTCGCATGCTCAAGCTATCCTGGAGAATGCTCTACAAAGACAGTGGTGCCGCTGCAGATTTGAACTGCACATCTCTTGCTCACTAGTCCAGTGGACAACCCAACTGAGCTATCTCAGTGCCCACTTGTATTTCAACATAAGCAAATGTTTGAGAAGAATGTGAAAAGGTTTTAAAAGGACTAGAGCTTAAGCATTATCGAAGCAAAATATGCTTTCAATCGACATTTAGAGACAACTATATAATTTTACACCTGCAATATGAAATATTTGATGTGTGCACTAAAGAACAGGAATAACAAAAATTATAAATGTTCAACTTCAAAACCTTGATATCACCTTTTTTTGGTAAACTGGGTATATAATTACATTGTATATGCATATAACTAACCAACATCATTTGGGCAATTTGTCGTTAGTATTGGAGCTAAGTCAGAAAAAAGAAAGAAAGAGTCACAGTCGTTTGCAGTCCGGCTATATGAATAAAAAACAGTCTAACCGCCAATGAAAGTTGTTTTTTTACCTTTGTGCATTTGTAGATCGGCAGCGTGGATTCTTCGCCCGGCCTGGGGAATCTACAAATTGTGGACCCCGTGACAGGTGGAACTGAGCCGACTGATGGCCTGGCCACACAGGATCTTAGTCAGGTGAGAAAATCAAGTTTGGATAGCTAGGTCTATGTTTTTGATTCCTCTATTTATTTATGACACCTTTCTTTTTGTATACCTTACTAATATACTCGCACTCTGAGCCTAAGACTGTTTGGGGAAGATCATTATCGGAATTAAGTTTTTTTATTATTATTTATGGTACTTGCTTGAATTAGATTTTGTATACTCCAAAGAAATTTATATTTCTTTTTTGTTTGTTTGTAATAAATGTAATTAATGGCAATTGATCATGTCTTATGGTTGTTTGAGTTTATGCTTTATTATTATTATTCTTATTATTCTTCTTCTTCTTCTTCTTCTTCTTCTTCTTCTTATTATTATTATTATTATTATTATTATTATTATTA
>RQTK01000117.1:734429-777723 GCA_003991915.1 Elysia chlorotica | reverse complement strand
TAGTAGTAGTAGTAGTAGTAGTAGTAGTAGTAGTAGTAGTAGTAGTAGTAGTAGTAGTAGTAGTAGTAGTAGTAGTAGTAGTAGTGATAGCAGCAACAGAGAGAGCAGCATCCTAGTATAAACACTAGTAGTAGTTTCACTTGCAGTAGCTGTACTATATGTTTGCATGTTTGAGTATGTAATGTGATAATTGTGAACCCAACAGTATAAGTGCAAGATATTAGAGGATGCATATTTGTAAGACAGTATTCATGATAGAAGATGTAGGGAAAATACTAGTCACTCAATTTAAAACATTAATAGACATGATAAAATAAACCACACAAATAATGTAAGATGTTTGGACTCGAATGGCTGCATCAGTAAAAACAGTGTTATTTTTCTTTCTTTTAGCCTAGTCTTCTACTTTTTTGTTCTCAGCTATTAAAAACAGATTTTGAGGGTTTAGACAGTTACTGCGAAAGCCACATGGAGACACTGAAGAGAACCGTCGAGGACTGGAGAAAAGCGGAGGTGCTCAGCAACGTGAAGTTGGGACCAGAAACCAAGCTTGATGAACATGTTTTCACCAGGTAAAAACGTTACAAGATTTGATGGGTGCTAGAAGCAATAATAATAAAAAAAAATAAAAAAATAATAATAATAATAATTATGATAATAATAAAAATTATTGTCTAGCATTTTCCTTCTATGTCCCTCGGAATAACATAACTATTGTTTGTTTCGTTTCTCCTGCTCATCTAGATTTGCAAAGATTCTGAACACAATCACCGCTTGGTTCCGCACGGCATCCTTGGCGATGGAGCGCCCACACCCGGAGCTCGACCTACTGGCCGAGGCAGACGTGGCTGTTAAAGAATTCGAGGAGAAGTTTCTCTACTACGAGGAGGAATACATTAGAAGGTGCCAAGTGCACATTTTTTATTCTAGAAGTGAATAACGTTAAGGTGGAATTGAAAAGGAGGGAAGAAAAGAGTGGGAAAAGGAGAGAATGGAAGAGTGGAAAAGGATGGAATAAATTAGGGGAAACGAGGAAATTTGATATTTCCTTGTGTGCATTGATTTAGTTCTAGAGGTGTCAGGTATAGGAGTTAAGGGTAATAGAGACCTAAGTGACATTTAAATAGGAGGTGTGAGGTATAGGAGTTAAGGGTAATAGAGATCTAAGTGACATTTAAATAGGAGGTGTCAGGTATAGGAGTTAAGGGTAATAGAGACCTAAATGACATTTAAATAGAGTGGTGTCAGGTATAGGAGTTAAGGGTAATAGAGACCTAAGTGACATTGAAATAGGAGGTGTCAGGTATAGGAGTTAAGGGTAATAGAGACCTAAGTGACATTTAAATAGAGTGGTGTCAGGTATAGGAGACCTAGGTGACATTTAAATAGGAGGTGTCAGTTATATGTGTTAAGGATACAAGGGATCTAAGTGACATTTAAATAGGAGGGAGCTTGGCACTCAAATTTTATGTTTACATCATCCTTTTCATCTTTAGGCTCATCATTGTGTCTCTGCAGCCACCACAGACGAGGACCGTCGAAAACGAAAAAGTCAAGAAAAACTCAAGGTAAGTATTGGAGGGAAAAAAGGGGGGGGGGGGGGGGGGGAATATGCGGAATATAAAAGCCATTCATTGCTAATGTTATTTATTTTTATTACTATTATTATTATTATTATTATTATTATTATTATTATTATTATTATTATTATTATTATTATGTTGGAAATTTTCCTATGATTTACTTATTGAGGGGACGTGTTCATCTCTTTTTGCTTCCCGACCCTTGGCAATCAGGGGCAGAATATGTTTGAAAAGGCCTGGCAATCAAAGTGTGAATTAATAATTTCAGCATGTACCGAAATTATTGAGAAAAACAGATGTGCTTTTTCTTATTATCTTCATTCATCTCAATGTTTTTTCTGTTGGTAGCGAAAAGTCAACCAACCCCGAAGCGACCACCACAGAAAAGAAGAAAAAAGCAGCAGACAAAGCATTTGGCTCTAAGAAACAACAGGGATACAACACCAAGATCAGGTGAATGTGATACCTTGTAGGGCGTTTTTTAATTTCCTTCATCATCATCATCATCATCATCATCGGTATTTTGATTAACGTGCAGGTACTGGGGCAACATCCACATCAGTGGACCCCCTTCCAGGTAGCTGGCTTGCTGCACGCATGGCTGATCTTGCTACGTCATTTTCCTTCTTCTTTTTTTTTTGTCTTCGTTTTGTTATTTTCCTTATTTTTTTAAAAGGAATTTTCAAACTAATAAAAATTGCCTGATATATAAGTATTATCAACGCTACCTGAATAAGGTCCAGGAATTCAAATATAAATTCATATGAATATATAAAAAAAAAAACAGAAATCCAACTATTTATCGATTCCTGAACCAATTTATGTGAAGCCTAATATATATCAAATTTATTACAACTGGACATTTTAGTGAATAAAAAAAAAACTCAAATTAAATTGATATGTTTTTCAATTTCAGTTTTTGAACCTGAAAGTTAAATTCACCCATTTTTATTCAGAATTCCTGGCGGCGACCAGTTTTCCTCCCTGAGCTTTAGAAAGGGGCACATTGCCTGCGTGTCGGAGGCAGAGCTCGCAGCAGCACAGGAGATGGGCAGTGAACACAGTGTCAAGATAGGTACAGTAAAACTAGATGATCACATTTGATGGGCAGTGAACACAGTGTCAAGATAGGTACAGTAAAACTAGATCACATTTGATGGGGAGTGAACACAGTGTCAAGATAGGTACAGTAAAACTAAATGATCACATTTGAATGTATTATAGTCAACACTGCTTATCTGAACTCATCCAAAATCATGGACTCAATCAGTACAGTTGGTAGGCCTACACTGGTGACATAACTGAGAACATTGGTATGTGTAGGGGAAAAAAGAGTTATATGTCCTTATTTGGATGGAGAAAGAACTTACAATAAGAGGTCCAGAAAACAAAATTCAGTATTGAAAATTGACTTATGAGGCATAAATTATATAATATAAAATATGCAGGTACCTATGTTTCACTAAAACTTCAGTGCAAAAAAAGGAGAAAAAAAAAACCCCAGCAGAACAAAAGATAGTCCAATTTTTTTTTCTCAGGAAAGAATATCTTGCTGGCTATTTACCATCTAATTAAAAATCAATCTCATTAAAAAAACACAAAGAAAAAAAAACATGGCCCACCTCAATTATCTTTCTAATTTTTTAGCCAACCTTCATGCTTGTTTGTTGCTCTTGCAGGGGAAAATTTCTCTCATGGTTTAATACCTCCTAGCTTCCCAAGAAGATTCCTATTCAATGACTGGTCCCAAGTTTAAAGTCTGACAATGCAGGGATACCAGAACTCGTGTCTCAACCGGTCACATTACACTGACACCCAACCAACCTGTAGGGGATAAATTTATCAAATTAATTTGCTCCATCGTAGGATCCAAGCGGCCACCTAGGCGAGCACTCTACTCACTGCACCGACTGAGACAGGAGTCCACGTCTCTCCGCCTGTCCCGAGTGTGGCGGCACATAAACTTGTCGTATGTTAGTCTTAGGGCCCGTCCACAATATAGCCTATATCGTGCTGATGTTGGACGTTAAACCAACTCAACATCAACTTCTCATTGGGCCAGCTTGGCAGTCCTTTCTTTTGTTTTGAATTCACATCGTCTTTATTGTGTGAACACAGAAAACAACTTGAGCTGGAGTGAGGCCAAACAGGACAAGGGGGAGTCTGCAAACAGGCGGAAATGTGCAGAGAAAGAGTTTGTGGATGTGAGAATTTCAGACCACAGCCGAGAGATGGGAAACAAGAACCACAAGGAATTTGTCCGCATTCAATATTTCCTAACCTTGGAGGTCAACGGACGAGAGTTTGAAGTGGAGGTTTGTAGCTTTGGAAGATTCTGTAGAAGCAACAAATAGAGGCGGGTTACAGAACAAGAATATAACTCCGGTTTTTAACTTTTCAGATATACTCTCACCACATTAAAGTACTTACTTACTTTACTAACAGAATTTAGTAGCTAATTGTACTGGGACAAGTTTGGCATTGAGGTACATAGCCCAACAAACTACTTTTTTTTTGGTGCACCAAATAGTGATAGAAAGTATTACACATTTTTTCGGTTTGTTTGATTGGTTGGTTTCTTCACACCCCTCATCAGCAACTAGGCTATTCCATAGACGGGTCCCAAGAAAATGTCTCACTGAAAATTTATAAGCTACCACACAGAGCGGAGATACCAGGACTGACGACCCAAGCAGCTACATTGTACCGACAAGGACCTAACCAGTAGGGAATAAAGCAACCCTCATCGAAATCGAATTGGAGACCTCCCAAAAAGAAGCTGCTCACTTTAGCATAGAGCCACCCGGATCCCCTTATACATAATCTGAAAGTCTAAAGTCTAATTCACACGCTATCTTTTTTTTTCTTCTACACGGATTAGCCTAGATCTAGCTTTCTAGTTCACTGACCAGGATTTGCAGATCATTGTGTGGACATAAACATTCCTCGCTGTATCTGAAAATCAAAGGAATTTGTTAAAATTACACTCTCAGTGAATATGATTTACAAAGAGAAAGTTTAGGTTTATATGCAGGCAGTCTCTTTTTTATTACTTTTTTTTAGTTCTATATTTGTTCCTTTTCAGGTTTGTATTTTTATGCTTTTTTTCTTTTCAGGTTTTAATTTCTATGTTTTTCTCGTTCCAGATTTTGTCGCTCCCATTTCACTTCATCACAGGATCGAACCAGCTTCTCTCTTGTTTAGGAAGTCGCCTTTGGTACTTTGGCTCTAAGGACATGGTCAGTTTTATCTGATGAAAATTTAATTTGCTTTAATAGAATTCTATTTTTTCTTGTTTTTCTATTGCTTTCACAATCTATTTTATTTTTAAATTACTAAGTTTAGCTCTGTCTGCACCAGCCTCTATTGTTGTGTATCTGTCCCACCCGTTATTAAACTTGTAACTGACTTAGAGATTGATAATCTCTACATAGTTTATCTCTGTGAGTGTTGATAACTAGACTCCCCAAGTCTAACTAAAACATAATGATATACGCATAGGCCTGCTCCTTGCAAGCACACTTTTTGCGGTATTTCTGAAAATTTATGACAGACCAAAGAAAGGTAAGGTGTACATATTGATGCAAAGATGTGCTGGCACAAGAGCATATCAATGTGTACTTTGTGATGGGAAAAGGTTTTGTGCCTATTCTTCATTCATAGAAGTTTTGAAACAAGATGTTTTTCAGCAGAGACCTAGGGAGACTTAGATTCCCGTCTCAGTCAGTCCTATTATACCGACATCCATCCAACGAGTAGGGGAGGTAATCATACAAATAAAATCTGATTGATCAGATTCTTTTAATTGCCAAAGAATTATTTTTTCTACTTATTATTACTATTTTCAGTACAATGGAGACTTCAAGGTTCCGGATTCGCTTCCTGTGGACTTTGTTGTGGACCTGTTGGACAAACGCATTCGTTACGTGCATGAAAAAGGCCGCTACCTGCGGAAGGAAGAGAAAACAGTTCTGGAGAAACTCTTGCCATGTGTGTCTCTTTCTGAGTTTTGATTTTACGAAGGCAGAATAAAATTAGGGGCAGAAAACACAAAGATGAAGGATGTTTAGTCGCCTTACAAAATACAGTGTACATGTATTAAGATATACGAAGGTCAGGCATTTGATTCTACTTTCTTATTGCCCATACTACTCTTGATCTAGTCGTTACTCTGCCTATGTACAGAGGAATCTACATAAGCCAAAGTTTTGTAAGGTGATTTTCATCAAAGTGAATTTGTTTTTCTAGCACCTCCTTTCAAAAGTTCCTATTCAGGAGCGCATAAATCGATTTTTTTACATAATTATGCCAATAGTGTTAAAAGTCTCTCATACACCGATTCAGCAGTGATGACTAGAAACATCAAATCAGAAGTTAATGTAATGTGAAACAAATTGATTTAAAAAGTTAGTAACCTTTACATTACCTATGTGCATAAATATTCGAGTGTTGAATAACAAATACTAATGATTTTCAAACCAAAAAGGAATAAAAGAAAAGAAAGTAGGCGGCATCTTAAGATTGGAAATCACATTTAATTATTATTTCCTGTGAGTTTTGTGGTTTGTTTGTTTTTTTTAATTTTAAGAAAAATAGATGAAGCATCTTGAAGGGTAGTTGTGTGTGATGTAAATGAATTAATTTGGCTTTGGCGATGCGTGTATTTTTATTATTTAGGATTGTTAATCCTTTTGTATCTCAATAGAGATAAAAGTATTGGTAGTTTTTTTCTTCCTTTTATGGTCATGATCTTAGCTTATACACTTTATACAGCTTTTGCAGAGATGATAGATCTGTGTTAGGCGTTAATTTAGTGATAATCTTCGTATCTAGTGTTTTACACTAACCATAACCTTGTTTGTTTTATTTGTTTGTTTTTTTCCTGGCAGCTGAGAATGGACGGATTAGTCTGCACAATTTTGTTAAAGTGAGTTTTTTTGCTTTGTTCTTTTGTATCATTATCTATACCCACGTTTTTTCTCCTTAATTTAATATTATTATCTTTGTCAAACTTTTCTTCAATTATTTTAGTAGAACTATAAGTCTCTATATCCAACCCTGTCGTCCTGGTCAACTGAGTGAAGCAATGTGCCAGAGTCAGTGGGTTTTTTAAAATTATCCTTAGATCACTGGTTTCATTGCAGAGTAAAAGTGCATTTTGTACTCCTTTGCTGCAAAACATGCTGAACAAAAAAATTAGCTAAAACAGATCTACTCCCAACATCATGAAATGGGAGGCAACCAGGGTAAATCAAGCACAAGTCACTGATATAAAATTTTTGAGTTGGAGCCCCTAACAAGGCGTACTATATGTTGACGTTTTTCATTTTCAAAGAAAAAAGACTTCCTCTGGTTCAAGAGATAGAGTTAAGGAGAGCAGTTATAATATTTTGACTCTAGACCTGAGAAGCATGGTTTAAAATTTACTTGCTGTCGTAAAGAAACAGACTGAAATATACAGTGAGGTGAGTAAAACTTGTTTATCACATGAAAAAAAAAGTCAGCATTCTAATATCATGATTTTATCCTCCGTGGTTTTAAAAACCTTGCAGGAAGGGGCTGTCCCTAAGAAAGAGCGCGAGCACACATTCTATGTTTGGTTCCACGCTGTGGTCAACATGATCGAGACCAAGTGGCTCTCGCCTTGGATAGATGGGTACGTTCTGTTTAAAAAGTTACTGCTTGGTGACATGGGGTTTTACTGCTTGGGTCCGTGTCAGTATAAAATGACCAGCCGAGCCAGGAGTCATGGTATCCTTGCATTCTCTCTGTAGCAGCACGTTAAAATTGTCAGATGTTTGTGTTGGAACTCGTCCACAACAAAGTCTATACAGTGCTTTTGTTGGGTCGAACTGTTTAAAAAAGTTCAGCAAAGCCATTTTGGCCTTGCTTATCTAAGTTGCTTCAGAAATTGTTTGCTTTCATTGGACAAGTTTTATTGCGAATGTGTAATATATTGATTATTAAGATATTTAAGCAATTGTGGTCAAAGGGATATAACCATTGATATGCATGAAGTATGAGAGAATTACTAGAGTTGTCCCACTTGAGTTGTAAGGAACTCTTGGATGAAAAAGATTGTAATGGCATAATAAAGAGGTAAACATGGAAGCTAGAGCTTGTTCTTGTGTATTCATGTATTGATAGACAGAATCCTTACAGAATGACCCTGATACTTCTCTATCATAGAAAGCGAATAAGCTTTGACAGTATTAATTCGATGGTTTTAAGATTTTTTTTTAGCATTGAAGAGTTCTGCAGGCGCAAGTTTTGTTTTTTCCCCAAAAAAAAATTTATTTCCATAGAGGCGCCTTAAGAGATCTCCTGAATGGGTTTAAGTTAAACGTTAACACTGACATTCCCTAGCCCTTTAATTCACATTGTTTTACCCCTGACTGAATGGTCAGGGTAAGCTTTTTGACAAAAGCAATTTTTCTTGAAAGTATATGTATTACTTGCTTTTCTATTCTATATTTGTTTTGTTCCGACTTGTTTTTACTTTTACTCAATATGACAGTATCAACCTGACTTAGGTTTTAGTTCTGTCAACTAAAACCAACATTGATCGCAAAAAGGCTAAAACGGGAGATGACATTTAAAAAATTTTATCTGCCGAAGCGGAAAACCGTCTCTCAACGTTTGGCCTCTTTTTTTAAGTGGTAGGCTTAGATATGAGGTTTACCTTGCCAGCCCTTCAGTCCGTAACAAAATCATGAATAGACATGTTTTAGAACAAAACATCGCTAAAAAGTCAGATATTCTGACGAAATTTTCGGATAATCTGACACCCCCATAAAGACTGTAATCTTCGAGAGGTACCATAAAATCTATTAAAAAAATTATAACAAAATAAAATGTCTATCTTTACAGCGCCATCTATGGGCTGGTTGATAAAAATTTTGGTTACAACCTCCTGATGACTGAACGTGTAAATTCAGGCAGTACGAAGTGTTCGGCGCCGATCGGGACGGTCCTGCTTCGGCCGGGACAGATGGCGCTGACGAAGCCCAACTCTCAAACTCCGGAGCTCGTTCTCGTAATGCAAGCCAAGTATCGCACGCTGGACCCAAAAAATCCGGGTAATTTGGAGGCTCGTTTGCTTCCACATTCATCTACTATTGTCATTTACAATTTAGTCAGCTCTGCCTTGGTTAGTTTAAAGGTGGTGTGACAGAAAACCTTGACTTCTGTAAAACCATCTCAGCTGCATTTTTGTGACGCTATAGTAAAAATTGTAATAAAAGATCAATGCAGTATGTAGTGTCCTAAAGTTCTTTTTATTGTGTTTTTGTTTTGTGTAACAAAAGGGAAGTAATTGAAATAAATGTATAAAGCCATTTTATCCCTCTCTATCTTACAGACTACTTTTTGATTATTGCGCATTTCTTTGTTTGTTTTTTAATGCACTTGCTAATAGTGTGAACCAGGCCCGTATCGCTGAGAACGTGCTGGATGGAACACTCAATGCCGGTGGGGCAGGCCCAGGCTTCCACAATGGCCCAAACCCCATCTCTGGACGCCTGCCTGACATAGGCCTGGGCACAAATGAAAATCGAATGTTTCATCAGGTCAACGGGCTCGAACCTCTTGAGCGACTTGCAGGTGACATGAACCTTGTGGATCAGGAGGCCTCACCACCTCTGGAACTTCCAAACGATCTCCTTGACGCTGCCCAGCCAGTGAACAGAGGCGAGCCTGACCCTCACGTCATGCTGCAGGACGGTGCTGTGGCAGAGATCCATGCAGGTAATAGACCTGAAAATGAATACAGACAGCCATATATTCTAATTTTATCTAAATCATTCCATTTTTTAGGCAACTATTTCCTTTCTTCTTATAAAAGAATGTGGCTCCATCAAATCTCTCTCCTCACCCTCTGCCAGCTGATGTGATGTCTATTGCCCTGAAGCCGAGCTACATAGAGAACAATGGTTTCTATGGAGCTGTAGCCAATGTGTTTGATGAAAGAACAGATGAGACAGTTGCCACATATCTTCAAGGCTACAAGCTGAGAAAAGGCATTACTTTCTTGAAGCAATATGACCGTAAGTAGTTTACATGCAGTATGTTTATATCACCAGTGTGAGTTATCCAAAATTTTAGCTTATTATATTTTAGGCTTTTTCTGTGGTTTAAAAAAAATCAAGAAAGGTATGTGATAGTAATAAGAATATTTCTATTTCTGTATTGTAGAACTTTCAATCGGGGCTAAAAGGGCTCTAAATGCATAGCCCTTTCAGTCATGAGACACATGTGGACAGGAGGATTGTTGTTCCGTGTAAAAAAAGGATTCAAACTGAAATATACCAAACCCACAGTTATTTAAAATTAAATAAGTTTCATTCTGATCACCTGCAGGAGAGAAAATAATAACTCTCTTCTCCTTTATTCCTCCCACAAGATTAGTAATAAACGGTTAATAAAAAGCAGAAACAAATAAGATAGTGAAATCAACCAACTTCTAGCGCAATAGAAATATATAGTTTTATGAACTTAGAAATAATGGAAAAAAATATGCACGATAAGGGTGCAGCAGTCAAGTCAGTTAACCAGGTGAAGAGTCATGCCACAGCCCAGTTTTTCACACCCAGTCACCCGTGCCAGACCCAGACTGGCCATCTGGCCGTCGTGCGGCCTTCCAAGTGCCTCAGGGGTTAATGTTAAAAAAGAATATCAGAGGAAAAATAATATGCAGACAACAAAAATAGAAGTTTTGACCCATTGTAAGTAAAATATTTTCTTTGGCTTCCTTCAGAGTTTCCGCTGTGGCTTCTCTAGGTGCAGCTTTGAAGCTGTGTAGTATTTTCCTAATAGTATTATAGAAATGTATCCAAAAAGGAATCAAGAGCACAACACTAAAGAGTACACCTACTCAGTTGCTAAGGACCTAACAGTAGATGCATGTGCACAAGTAATAGGAGTAATATAATAATAAATAGAGGAATACGCACAACTTAGCAACTGAGGGACACAATAAATCAAACACAACTAGAGTTAGAAAAATATGTGTATACGTTTCGTCCTTAATGGCTTCATCAGTAATAAAAACAAAGGCAGGCTGCAGCACAGGATAAATGACAAGTTAATCACAGCTCAATTTGCTGTTGTTTTTCAGAGGAGAAGAAAGAAATTGACGACCACTATCGCACAGAGATAAGAAAAATGGAACGGATGTACATATCTGTACTCAGGTAAGTAAGCAGAAAAAAATTCACAGCAACGGGGAAGGACTTTACTTGCCTTGTAGTCCCCCATCTCCTTTCTGTCGGTCTCTGTTCTCTCTCTCTCTATCTCTCTATCTCTCTCTCTCTCTCTCTCTCTCTCTCTCTCTCTATCTCTTTCTCTATCTCTCTCTCATATTATATCTATCTGTCTATCTTTCTATCAATTTGTCTATCTATCTATTAATCTGTCTATCTATTTAATTATTACCCCTCTATAGATCTTTTAATGTTTCTATAATTTACCTACTATCTATCCCTCTAATTTGAAATTGTTAAAGAGCACTCCTTGCTCTCTTTTAGTTAGGAAAAAAGCTTAAAACGGTTGAATGTGAGATGAGCAGACATAAATAGTTAATCTGAACAACCAAATAATTATTTGACAAGTAGTTGATTTCAGAAACATTTTAAGATATGTGTTGAAATTACAAGAAAAAGAAAAACGAGAGGAAAGGAAGATAATTTATTTTAGAAGAATATATTTTAGTTTGAATTTAAATGTAGCATAACTTATTCAGAAAGGGAATATGCTTTAGAAAATCAAAGCTAAATTTCTGAAGTGATAAATTGCTCCACCTGCCTCGATGGATAATCACTGCTCTGTTCTTATAGAAAATGTGGTTTCTCAAAAAGAGCGATGTTCCCTAGTTAAAAAATCATGAGTCCTGCTTTAGAATTCCATAAGCTCAACAAAAAATAGATCAGTTACAAGTTATGCCCATTCAGAGCGCAATTTCAAGTCATTCCAAAAATTACGCAGAAGGTTCACGCTCACAAATATGAACTGTTCACATTAAAACAGAAATGCAGAGATAACTTAACTCTGAGTGAGTGAGTTGGTTTAATAATGTCCATTGTCAGCAGCAAGACTGGATGGGTCCCAAGACTAACATCTGACAGTTTTTATGCGTTGCCACACAGTGATAGTGCAGGGAAACTGGGACTCCTGTCTCAGTCTCTCACAGCAGGTTTCTAAAATTTTCCAACAAAGCAGCGACATTTTCAGTACCAGCGAACACCAATGTGTGTTTTGGAGCTTCAGTTTCTCTCCTTGTAATCCAGCTAAAATTATCTTCTGTTCACTGAAGAATCTTGTATAGATATCGGGGCACCAGCAAAAACTCATTACTCAAACCTCTCGTCTAAAGCAACCTTTTTACCACAATCAAAGCCACTTCCCTTTTCCCTTTTCCGGTTTGACAGGGTAGATTTGAACCTTAGATGAAATAATCACCAGCAACTGAGCTACCTACTGAGGTTGTTTCTCTGTCTCACTGTGTTTTTTTTGTTTCAGTGCGTCACAGAGGGAGCACTCGTCCAACCAGGGAAAAGCAAAGAGAGGCAGAAAGTCTCGCCCGCAGAGCAAGAGCGGCAGTTCCGCTTGGACGTCATCCACGAGTGACAGTGATCGCAAGTCTCCGCTGCAGGAGAGATTACCAGATATGGAGGTACGGCTGTAAAACTGATTATCTCCCCTAGGCCCTCCTCTTACATTTCTCCAGGTATAACATAAGGTAGCTTTTAATATGCCCCTTCCACCAGTTCCAGGGATTTGCATGTGGATTTACTGCACAAAGATTATAGTGAAGTAATATTTTTAATCGTGAAGCAAGATTTACCAGAATCAATAGTATCTTGAAATTTGGATATTACATGAATATTGCTTTGAAGACAGTGATTTGATATTTCCAGTTTTAAGTTTGTGTATGTGAAATGTATCTCTAGCACCTTGCTGTAAAATTTATTTTTATTCATTTTTGTCGTAGTTTTTGTTGGCGGTCCATATTTGATCATTAGCTTTTGGCTGTTGACTTTGTTAGGTTGGACTCGGAATTGACATCAATCCTATTGCTTTGAACCATTGGGGGTGTGGTTGCTTCAGATGAACCGCAAGTAACATTATTTTTTATCTGTGGGGGGAAATTGATGCCAGAGAATCTTAACCACTACTCTGTGATGAGTCCGGAAATGGCTTTTTTATGGTGTGTGGACTGCCTAGCAGTGATGCTAAAAAACGCAGCCATTTTTTATACAGCAAAGTGTTTTTTCCATATCATATATGAAGAAACTCCTGAGTAGAGGTGTAGAGCAAAGTCCTAAGGAAATCTGAAGTTTCGTTCTACTTTATATGCAGATTGATGACCGACTATAGAGGCAACTCAAATTTATGCAGATTGATGACCAGCTATAGAGGCAGCTCAAATTTGAACTGAAAAATGTGAGGTTGGCATGTTTGCAAAAAAAAATGCAGGTTCCACGTTGAGGATTTTGGGGCATATGGCTCAAGGTATTGAAGGCCATTGCTTCCTTTTTGTAAACGTATAGGGAATTTTACCCTCCCTGCATCACTTTCTGCAAATAATTATCTTGCAAATACAAATTCTGTTTTAATGCCTTTGTTTCTTTTTTATGTCGTTGCTATAATTTGACAATAAAGATGCATGTAACTAATATGAGTAATAGCATATGGCTGAAGAAAGTAAATTTTGATGATTTGCAGTAAAATTTCATAACTTTTTCTGAGGTTGTGTACTTGTTATAACATAAAAAGCTTCAAAGTTAATTCTCTTTTTTCTTCTTTTTGTGTGCTGTTTTAATCCAAAGTATAATGATTATGTGGTTATGTATCTTGGGGAGAGAATTATTCTATATATGCTTTATTGTCTTTAAGCTCTGCAGGCAGCAAAACCATGTTATTATATGTGCGATCGCCCACAAAAATTAGGCACATGACCTTATTTTCCAATCCAAGATGTATATGGCTTCGAATTTTGAAAAAAATGCTTTGGTAGATACACACAACGCATACAAAAAATAATGTTTGTCTCATCATATATTTCAATATGTGCATTTTTTTAAATATTTTTTGGGTATTTATGACAGCAAAAACATTTTAATAGCTTCCATGGTTCAAACCTCAAACTTTGAGGTGGTGTGTATCTCTAAATAAGTTACTGTTCTGGTTAGTCACAAAGTTTTGTTCAAATTGCTTTGGTTCTAAATTAATTTCATCAATGTAGCCACATTATTTCCTATGTAAATACCACTTTGTTTTTAGAAGACAGTTACTTAATTTTTTCTTGTCGATCTGTTTCATTTTTTTTCCCTCAGAGCATTGCGCAACTGTCAAATAAGCTCATCGAATTGATTGAAAATTAGATTTTATATTCCTTTGTGCAAAATTTAAGTTGTACAATTTATTTGTGTATGTATAATGTGATATTTTTGTAAGTAAAAGCTTGTTGTGCAACATATTTTATATTTGCTCTGAGTGAATTTATTGGATTCATATGTTACATGTTGATTTTGATTTTTTTTTGGGCTCGATAGATATTTGTGCTTTTAGATCTGATTATTATTTCTCTTGAAATTACAGATTTTAGTATAATTGCCAATAGTTTAAAACATTCCTAACACTATGCATTTGCTACTGTGTGGGTGGGTGTCAGTAAAATGTGACCACTCTGTTTATGTGTGACAGCATTTAAAAATGTCAGATGTTTGGTTTGGGCTGCGATATAGCCTAGTAGCTGACTTTGGTCGCAAAAAAACTAACTGACCAATCAGGCATGTGCTTAATGCTTCATGACAAAAACATTCACAAGTTGCAAATAGCAATATGATCAGCTATGGAAGCTTTATGTTGCTCAAACAAAAATAATATGTGTAGAAATTTCCAATGTTTTACTTCTAACGCAACTTTTTGCAGGTTTAGGTTTTGTAATTTTAATACATTTAAAAAACAAAAATTTTAAACGTATATGCCAAGTAGGATGAACAATAATTCAAGGCCAATTGATTTTTGATGGTACCTTTCAAATACTGCCGATAATTGTTTTTGTTTCTTTGTGTTGTGATAAATAAATGAATGAGTTGTTACTTCCTCACGACATTTTTGTATATTTGTTTTCTATTTTGCTTAGTTTATAAAAATTAGAGAACATTTAGACCTGTGTGCGGCATAGACCTTAGTGAAAAAAGGAAAAGAATGAACAGAATCATTTTTTTTTATACAAAAAGAATTAAGAATAAAATTTCAAATGAAATGGATGGGGAAACGATCAAGAGTGATGGAGAAAGAGAAGAGGAAAGGGGGAGAGGAAGAGAGAACAATTGGGAGAGACAGAGAGGGATAAAAACAATTAAAGAGAAGGTGAAGCATTTTTTATGTATTTCATCCACTGCACTAGTAGGGTTATTAAAATTTCATACAACTTGCTAAAACACTTTCGCTCAAATTTGAGCAAAGTACTACACTGAGCTGCAAAAAATATTGCATGTCTGAAGAAAATAAAGTTCAATGCTTGTCTAAACATTTTTTTTAAGACCACCTTGTTAGTCCTTGTGCTTATCGTAATTTGGATGTGAAATTTAAAAGTTCGGACTTTTTGAAGTTGTGTCGCCAGGTATGCACAGCTGGAAAAATGTAATTTCTTTTTTGAAAGAATCATTTTTCTTTAAAGTTGACAATACTTGAAGATACAAAATCTATTTAACGTAACTGATTGCACCCATTTGTTAACATTCTGATCCTTGTTTTTTGAACATAGGAAAAGTTGTTTGTCAATTATAGCAAACAATACTAGGTATATAGAAGTGCAAACTGGTTGTATGCCATGGCTGACGTTTTTTTCTATGTGTGTGATGTCATAGTTTTTCTGTAAGATATAAATGTTTGGCTATTTTCTGTACAAATGTACAAATTCATAATGATATTATGCTTAACACAGTCAACACTGCCTAAGTACGTTTGTAGGAGAAATAAATGAAAACTTCGACATATGTAAAAATTTAGTTTTGTGCCATTTCTATCAAACTTTGAATAAGAGAAATTAACTTGAGCAGTGTCCAACATAACACTTAAACTTTTCCCGCAAGCCATGGGCCTTGATAGGCTATTGTGCTAGCACCTCTTTCTATGGATCTGCACACTCTCCATTTCGAAATTATAAAAATCAAAGCTGTAATCTTTAATCCACTTTTGTAAATTCCACAAAATAATGCACACACACATACACACACACACACACACACACAACCGAATGATGGGCCTTAAATCAAGATATGTGAAAAAGGTTAATCAATAAATATCTCTGCAGATGGAAATACTTATGATAATGTTTTTACTTTATCAAAAGTGGTACTTAAGATTAAATTATCTCCTGTTATTATTCTTAGAATTAAATCTTGATAAATCAGAGTCAGTATCTCAGTCACTTAGTGTTCTGGACTGAGTATCAGGAGCTCCGAGGTTCAAATCTCAGTTTGTGCTCCCGCCGACTCATAGAATTCTCAAGAAAACTCTAGGACGAAATACTAACACAAAGGTCACATTTTTAAATTGTGTTCTGTTTCTGATTTCATTGTAAAATAAATTTCAGTTCAATTGCATTTGCTTACTCTCTGTGAGATGTTTTATAAAGGCCATTAAAATTTCACCATTAAAAGCCTCAGCACATGTTGTATTACCAATTCTGTATATTTGCTTTTCAAGTATTGTTTGTGTTACTTAGGTACTTAGGAGGGGTGTGTCAAACAGTTTTCTCTGATATCTCCAATGGTTTTAGATTCACGTTAGCAGCTTTGATTATTTTACAAACTTTCCATATTGACAAGAATGTTTCACTTGTATAATCAGTACAATCAACTGTGCCTATGCTAATCTTCAGGGGACATAATTGAAAAAATCGAGTTGTATGCCCTTCTTTATTACACTGTTAGTATTTAGATTGAATGAAAGGAAGTTGCAGGGAGTGAAAGTTGTAGATATTTAAAAGTTGCCTTGAGAGACACTGACTCGTACTGGAGTGCCTGGTGTATGTAGGTGCTACTTCTAGGCAGGCCTAACAGAAAGTTACTACCAGTACATTAAATTTTGTTTTCAATCTGGTCTCTCTTTGTGCCACCATTTCTCCAGGAAGACGACCCGTCTGGAGCCTGTGACTCGAGAGCGCAACCATCTTCTCCGCCACGGCGTCAGATTTCACAGGAGCATACGTTCGTTGGAGGTAAGACTTGCTTCTACAGAACAAAGGTCGGAACAGAAACTTATTTTTATGATTCATTATTGAATGAAGTTTTATCCTGTGATATAATATCAGAACAGTTTTATGTAGACTTAACTTCTCCGAGAAATGGTCATGTTGGTTTAAGAAAAAAGCATTTTTTTAAAGACAATAAAACGGATAATTAAGAATCTATTCACTTTTTCACTGCTGACTTCATCTCTATCACTTCTCTGTCTTGCATTTCTCCCCTTCACACTAAAGATATTCATTATCATCAACCGGTGCTTGTAGAAGTCCTGATACTGCCAATTTATTTCAATAGACACAAAGGGGAAGAAAAAACTGAGATTGAAAAAAAAAATTTGTGTTGTAAATGTAACCGTTACTGCTTTCTTTATAGTTATACCGATCCTTTGATATTATATCCACTGTACTGATATCTTTGCAGTTGCATCTCTGAATGGGGGGACAACCATGATGAAAACCAGTGCTAGGAACTCTCCCGTTTCTGTCGAGCAGCAAAACTATGAGATGTACAATGGAGTTTCCGTGGACACCACAGCCATTCTCAAAGAGATCCAGAGAGAAAAGCTGCGCAAGTCTCCACCCGGTGCCAGTAAGTACGGGTCTGATTCGGCTTCAAACTTCTCTCCCAGCAGTGGAGTTCTAACCATGTCCCCACTGAGTGAACATACCGCCATGTCACCGAGAGTTCTACCCCTGGCCATGTCTCCGTATGGGGAGAGCACTCCAGTGGCTCCGAAACAAGAGTTTCCAACCAGCAGCCCTCTCCAGTTTCCCGTAACAAGTTCTTCCGTCGCTGCCTTTGATTCTTTGCATGAGTTGTCGGGGATGGATCTGCAAGTCGGCCAAGGGGAGACCATCACTCCCCAGAGTGGCCCCCAGTTGTCCACCGAGGCGGGCTGGGGTTTGAACCTCCCGACCATCCTGGGGGAAGCTGAGCAGCAGCAGCCTGGCCCGGCTAGGGGTCGAAGGTCAACCAAGGGCAAACAGAGCGCGGCTCAGAAAACCAGGAAGTGGAGGGAGATGGAGGACAAGCCGAAGCCAGAGCAGCAGATGATTGGTCAGTGTGGTGGCCCCGCCCTGCCGTCTGCCTGGCCACATCTGGTGACGACTGGGTCCGGTCAGTACAGCGCCTCAAGCGGTCAAGATCCTGATTTCCAACCGGTCGGGCTCAAGTTGGCTCCACACCAGCCTGCAAACGCCGCAGAGTCGGCCCGACAGCAGATGCTGCATGCAGTGCAGCCCTCTACAAATTGGAATTCAGTGATCCAAGAGGTATTTGAGGGAAACGAGGCTCAAAACTTTATAGTCACTCTCGAGGGAGAAGCAAGCGCGACCATGTACAGCCTCCAGCAGTTTGACGCTCTTGCACTTCAGGAGGGACAGCATTTGGCCGAGACTGCTGACTTTTCAGAAATTCTCGAAGCCAACAGGATGGACTCGGGTTTCGGCGGAGATTCAATGTCCCCTTCGACAGTTCCCTCAAATTTCAGCTTGGAATGGAAACAATAGAACATTTTTTTAAAAAGCTGAAATTCAAAATAAGGAAGCTGCTCCAATCAAACTGGTTTTCTGGGCTTTTTGAGAAAAATTGCTAAAAAAAAACTAAAATGTTTATCTGGAGTCTCTTCAGAGAAAATTTTTACCTATGTTTTTTTTAATGCATTTTTACTTTATTTTTCTTAATTGCAAAATATTTCTTTGCAGCATTTGTGACTTTTTTCTGTTACTAATTATTTCCCAATCTTTAAATGTTACACCAACGTATCATCATCATCATCATCATCATCGGTATTTTGATTAACGTGCAGGTACTGGGGCAACATCCACATCAGTGGACCCCCTTCCAGGTAGCTGGCTTGCTGCACGCATGGCTGATCTCACACCAGATCTCCAGGTGTTTCTGTCATGAGGGTCAGTTGTTGAGAGTTTCCAGTCTTTCCGATCTCTCTCTGTCACCTGCTTCCATGTCATTCTGGGTCTCCCTTTTCCACGACTTCCTGTTACTTGCATGTCCAATGCTGTCTTGATAGCTCCGCTTGACCGTTCCACGTGGCCATACCACCGGAGTCTTCTCTCCTTCAGAATGAGGTTCAGGTCCTCAAGGCCAAGAAGCGTCAATAGCTCATTTGACCTAGTGGTGGCCACATCTTCTGGCTTCACATTGCAGATCTGTCTTATCATTGCCCTGTCGTTTCTCTGCAGGCGTTGAAGGTTTGGCTTGGTCAAGGGCCATGTCTCGCTAGCATGGAGCATTGCACTCCGCACACCGTATACCCTGAATAACAGGGTAAAGTGGACTGGGTATAATCAATCCTATAATTCCAATGTTTTTAAATTGTCAGGGTCTTTTCTTTGTTAAAGATTTACAATTTTTAAACCATAGGAAAACTTTACATTTAAATATCACTGTCATATTTTGTAAAACATATTTATTGTGAAGTTTTCAGTTTATAATGAATGTTTAAAAGATGCTTTTTTCCAGCTATATTGTAGAAGTGACAAAATAACTCACAGAGCTTTTGTTATATGATGCATTTCCTTCTTGTTTCTTGAATTGCAACAGCACACTCTTTAAATGACATTTTGATAAATTTTTGTTTCTTTAAACATTTATTACTGAAAAAAAAGTCAATCCCCTCTTTCTAAAAAGTAATAAATTATGATTTAGGCTAGTAATATTTAATGTGACAATTTGTGAATATTGTATTTTTTTTTTCATTGTTTTAAATACATTGAACTAAGAATGTGAAAAAATAATTTAAGTTTTAAAATGCTTGGTGGCACATGTTTTGAAACTATTTGGAACAGAAAACCAGATATTCTTCTAGAAAGGTACAAATCTTTCATAGTTTCAGGAAAAGGTATGACAATAAATAATGCACAAAATGGCACATATTATATTGCTTATAAAGAAAAATAGTTCAATAGTTCAAATACTTACATAACATTGTCATTTCCATACTGCCCAAGTGACGAAAAAGATGTTCCAATGTGAAAAAATAGTATATTGTATTTTTAAATAATTTGTTATCAACTGTACAAGAAATCTAGTTGTAGATTTAGCCATTTTTCATCCATAAATGGGAAGGAATGCTAAATAGTTACTGTTTTTTCTTATAAGCTTTTGTGAATAAAAAAAATGCTTCAGATATAACCATTTGCTCACGTACAGCTGACTTTGATTTGCTTTAATATCGTTGGTAGGAGGGCATGCCCTTTGGTAACGTAAAATGTCTTATTGAAAGATTGTGGAGAGATACTCTATGTACATTAGCATATTGCACAGCCAACTCGACCAACTTACAGCAATATACTTATGTAGGTCAATTACTTTTCCTCATCGCCATAGAAATATTTATATATGAAACATTTGTTTCCATGTGTTTCCCTCGAATGGGATAACAGAAATAACTAAAGAAGAAGAAGCAATCACAAACCGAGAAATAATGGTTATAAAAGGATGGCCAAATGCTTAGCATGTTTGTCGTTTTGCTGGCATGGCAAGTAGTTCAAATCCTGTCCATGCTATTTTTGTTCTCTTGTCTTTCTGTCGTTCGTTAAATATAGGTTTGGGATTGCTCTTTTTTTTATCGCAGAGATGTTTGTTACAAAGCTTCAATTAATCTGTGTTTAAAATCTGTATAGACCTGTTTTAAATGTCTCTTTTCTCCTGTGCCATTTCTCATATGAAAGAAACGAGAACTGTCCAAATTTGATTTTTAAAGTTTCCCACATTCATTTCATGACAGATATCCTAAACAGCAAATGTTCCCAAGAATAAAGTCTGACATCTAATTATAGCTAACATTATTATTATTGTTATCATTTGAAAATGGGAAAGAACTTCTTGATGTTATTGCTGGACAAAAACTACGTAGCAAAGTCTTTATTTTTAAGGAAGTGTAGTGGCAGTCGGGAACTGTACTCACATCTGCGCATGTGGAAAACGCTTTTGTTATGTTTTAAGCCATGGTGACCTGGCTTTTTATGTTCACTGCTTCTGAAACCAATAAAAGCTTTAAATATATTGTGTTCCTTTTCATGATTTTTCATAATTTTGCTTTGAAAATATTAAGAATTAAGTAAAATCTGTGTGTAAGAAGAAACTTGTAATAAACTATTATCCCACGCATAAACTTAAACAATCAAAAGTCATGCAAAACTTAGGTTTGTGAGTGGAGAGCATAGCGATGTTCAGTTAAATTTTTTTCTCCTTTTTTTTATATTACATAGGTAAATTTTCCAAGAAAGTTCTAATTAATTTCATAACTTAAATTTCAATTTTGATAAGGTAAGTGATCTTATTATATTAAAAAAAATGTTCATTACTACTAAAGACTTTCCTCAAACTAATAAAATTGCAAAGAAAAATAATTATTCAAAATAAATTACCATAGCCATAACAAACAGTACAAAAAAACTTTCATTACACTAATAAAACACCCTTGAAACAGAATTATGTCTTGATAATTAATCAATAGAAACAAAAAAAACCCCATTAAACTGTGAAAAGAGGATAAAATCAACATTGGTATAATGTATGCACGTAATTTACTTTATTTACACGACAAAATTTTCTGTGGCAATCCCACAGTGAATCGAGTTCAACAACATTTAATGCTCTTCATTTGATCAATTATGACAATATTAACATACAACAGAAGATACAGTAATCTCAGGGTAAAAGCAATTCAAACATACAATCATACATAGGTGACATCGGCAATGCACAGAAAAGGAAAAGTCAGGGCTAATACTGGCGACCTAGACAGTCGTAAATCTTTTAAACGCAACTTGCAGTGTGAACGTAAAGATTGTACGTAACCTTTGCCGAGGGTCATACAGAAGACCCCCCTGATAAGAATCTCACAAACACTCGAGGTTCCACACACCCGATTGAATTCACTATCATAACCAAGTCCTTTGTCTGATCACTTTGTTCTCATAACATAATTATCGTACATAAACTGCTCGTCAATAAATCATAAAAATGTGTGGTTAGCCTGGAAACATTAGGTTGAAGATAAGGTGGATAATTTTAGACCTTGGCACCTTGTTCATTCTTAGCTTATTTTGTATTTAATACTAAAAAATTTTCAATTACATCTATGCCTTGAATTACCAATGTGAGGGTCAACTTGAAATATACACTCTCTTTAACCCTGCCAAACTGTAATTCCGGTATGGATTCAATACTATCTCATCCACCAGCCGTACTCCCACTATCCTGTGAATTAGGGGGTCCCTCTTTGACCTAGTGTTAAATTTACACGCAATTCTAGCTATAGATTTTCTGGTAATAATTTTCCATTTAGTACCTATGTTATTTTCCTATATTTAGCTACAGGAAGCCAATATATAGTGCAGAGTTGAACTCAGAGGCTCATGGTTCTAAGGGTTAAGAGTTAAAAGTCTTGTCTATCGAATTGGTCTCATCCGACAGGAACCTAGTTTTCCCAGGCCACTATGAATTCTGTTTGTACAAACTAAAACTATTGTGAATGACGGCGCAGTGCTAAGAGTAGTCTTCGCTGTCGTCGTGCTGCTGCTGCTGTTGTAGTTGCTGCTGCTGTAGTAGCTGCTGCTGTTGTAGTGCCTGCTGCATCTGCATCCACTGCTGCTGCTCCAACAGGGCCTGCTCCTGGCGCGCCTGCAAGGGTCAAAGGTCAAGGGGACTGTTTGATTCTTTTTGTTGCTTAACATCCAAAGTCAGCACTACAAAGGCTATATTGTGGACGGATCACAGAACTTAAGTCTGACAATTTTACCTGCTGCTACACACAAAACAAGATGGGGATTCCATGACTCCTGTCTCAGTCGGTCACATTACACTGACACCGATCTAGCCAGTTGGGAACAAAATCAAACTTTAAGCGACCATGGAATTCGGACTAGGGACCTCGTGATTGGGAGACCAAAACTCTTCCTATGGCACTAATTTGTTTGATGGTGAAAGGAAAGTCGCATGAATACATGTAAAACTAAGGGGCCAAACTTGCACAGGGAAGGGGTAGTGGTAGAGCAGTAAAGCGCAGCAAACCTTCTCAAAGAGCTCCTGCTGCTGACGAAGAAGTTCCTCCTCAGGGATACCCAGATGCTCCAGACGTGAACTCCCCCGGCGCTTTTTTGCCGCCACCGCCTTGGCCTCTTTCAGGACGGCTTTCGCCTCTGCCTTGTACGCCCCGAATCCAAGGTTTTCTAGAGCTGAAAGATACAGGAGTAAAAAAAAACAAAAAAAAACGCTCCAAATAATTTCATGGGTTTAACTGAAAGGTCGCTTCAGCAAGTTGATCTGGGTTGAGTTGGTTGCTTAACGCCCAAAGTGCATGAGCCCCAAAACTAACTTTTAATAATTTTATTTTCTGCCAAACATTACACATTATTGGGGAGACCATGACTCCCGTCCCAGCATGTCATATTATAATGACAAAGACACAACCAGTAGGGGTCGAAATGGGACGCATACATTTTTAACCATTGAAACCAGAGACCTCTTGATTGGGAGATAAATGCTTTACCAATCTTTGGACACTGTTATAAGGTAACCTAGTTGTAACTTGTTGACTTTCAATAAATTGGTTTCGAAACACTATATTTATATGAATTCGTTTTTACCAAAAAGTCTGTAAATTTATGGAAAATTGGCATCACTGCACATGCAAAAGTTTACAACAAAAGATTGAATTGCCAACAAACCATTGAGAATGTGATCTGGAGAAATCGTCTTCTTGTTTTGTTTGGCGCACGCTTCGTTGGCCTCTGACGATATGAGATGAATGAACTCCGTGCAGCAATTGAGGATCAGCTCTCGGGCGTCGTTGGCCACGCGGATATTCGGCAGAAGTTCTTTGATCATTTTGTTGAGAGCAGCACGGGGCACACTAAGATCATCCTCTGGGGTCAGCTGATTTGGATCCCGAGGGTCCGACCCCTCCCGCCCCTCTGCCATCTACAGAATCAATAAAACAAATAAAGAGGAAGAGTTTCATGCTTTCACGAAACTTAATATCTTTAATAGTTGGTGGTCAAGGGTTACAGAAACAGATCTAAGTGAGAAAATCACTGAATATGCAATTGCAAGGCTCTAACTTTGAACATGACAAACCTACATATGAATGAATGCATAGTATTTAACTCTTGGAGGATCAATGGTTATTGCACTGACTAGAAAGTAGGAGTTGACCATTCACGAAAGGTGTAACTACAATTTTTTGTTAAAACTTTTCAAAGTCGTTTACAAGTTTTCTCTTTTTTATTTATTGCGATCGCCCTTTCCTTCTTTTCGGTCTCTCTCTCTTCTCTTTTTTCCGAAACCTCCTTTACCCTCCTCCCCCGTCTCTCCCATCACCTTCACAGTTGCGGTGGTCTATGAATACACAACCTCGAATCGGATTGTTGCAGACTCAAGTTTAAAAAAAAAAAAATTCTTCTCCCTTATTTTGGTCAAAGGTGGCTCTATTCTTTTGCCTTGCGCATGAATCTGGCGCATTGATATATGCCTTGACCCCGATTCATTTAAAAAGATAAATAGATTATATAAGCTTTACAATTACAGTGATATATTTTTAAAATTGCAATTCAGACCCTTTCCGGAAAAAAATTGACAGAACACTTTTAAATAGGAAAACATACCAAAATAAACGTTATTTGCATTACATTTTTCAGAGATTTACAAAAATCTGGTATCAGTCAGATTCTTGCGCAGGTCTTTAAACAGACAGAGGGAATTCCACAAGCACCGATCGTGAGCTACCGGTCGCTATGTTAGCCAGGTATCATGTTTTTTAGACGCAAAAAAGACTACCATTCAATAATACTGTATCTCTCATCTTGAAATATGTTCAATAGTTTTTGTACAGCAACCAAGTGAATACCCCTGTTCCAAGTTTCAGCTTGTGCCTGAGTAAAAAAAAACAATTCTACAATCTACTCTAGTCAATGAATGGTCAGTAAGGTACTGCTACCCCACTGAGCCCAAACTTGAGAGACAATTCTGAATCTGAATCTGAATCTGAAAAGTAGTTCCTAAATGCCCATCAGGGCCAACACAGGAACGGGGCAAGTGCGTCACGGCTGGGTTGCGGAGAACCGGTTCTTAAAGTCGGAGGCAGAACCGGCCATAATTGTGCTGTCGGGTAGATTGTTCCACTCCGGTATGGTGCGCAGTATGAGGGAATTTGTGTAGGGTGATTTTCGTGATCGTGGTCTCAAAATTTGGAAACTAAATTCTAGATCCAAGGATTGGATGTAGATCTAGAATCTAGATCTAGATTCTAGAATCTACTCGTCAGACTCAGAACTAGAATCTAGATTTTCTTAGGCTTGAGGTACTCTTGCCAATGACGTGCCGTAAAACAAACTCACTCACTCTTTGATTATTATTTCAAGTGAACTAGATTGAAAAGTTTTAGATCTAGATTTATCTAGACTAGTTCTTGTGAAGAAAATTAGAAATGCTGTAGATCCAGTGATTGGGTGAGCCTGAAAGAGAAAGAAGACAGTAAATTTAGAATTAAGTGTTTATCTCCCTTGTTACATCGGTTGTTTACTGTGGAACTCTTATGATGCAGAGGTTTAAAACTCCTTTGAGGGTAAGGGGGAGGTAAATCAGCTAGGCTTAGTTGTTAGTACACTTGTCACTTGACTGCACAAAACAGACGGTTGAAAAAACAAGTCGCCGTCTACGAATCGTTTCATTGTTGAACCAAAATAACTGTCGAAGCTTGACTCAAAGAAAGTTTCGAGAGTTGATGGTATTTTCCTTTATCTCTACTTTAGACCGTTACTAGACTTTTCTAATTTGAGATTTTAAAATCTCAAGTAAGCTTTGTAGATAAACTTTTCCAAACCGCATAAAATTTAAAGCCTAAGATCTAGATGACTAGACGACTCGAGAACTTATATAAATCTAGTTCTAGTTTTTAGATCCAGAAATCATAATATTAGAATCTAAATTCTAATTCTGCTCATTTAGAAGGAAATGTCTTCCAAGACCGCAATCATGGTCTGCCTAGCCCAGGGTCTAGAGAGACCAAAAAAAAAGTTTTGGTGTGTGCAAGCATGAGGATTGCACTTTCATAATTTTCTTGGGTTTCCCCGATCTATTTTTACTCCCTAAGCTGCTTCATCCTACCCCTTTCTTAGCCTTGTCTTACTAACTTCTCGATCTAAGTAATGGAGAGTAGATCTAATAACTTCACGCTGACTGGTCGAGAGAGGGACAGATTTAGAGACAATGGAGAGAAAGATTTAAAGAGTATAGAGAGATAGAGTGGAGTGAGTCTAGAGAGAAATAGAGAGCGTGGTTGAACGAGAGAAGAGAGAGATAAGTCGGAAGCGAAACATACAAGTCTAGAGGGACCGCGATCATGGTCTCCCAAGACTGGCGTTAGAAGGACCACGATCATGGTCTCCCTAGACTGTTCATTTAGAAACCATTTCAGGTGTCAGCAAAAGCCAAAATACATTCTTTAACCTAAATGTCATTCAATGCTGGGCTCTAGATCTTTGTGTTTTTCAGAAATATTCTCTTTGAGTTTGACTATTTCTTACTGAATATTTGGGTTTACAAAATAACCGAAAACCATGAAGTGTCATGGGTTCTGAAAATAAGGGATCAAATTGAAAGTGTCACCTCCCTGTATTCATCTCTAAAACGCTCTAAATCAGAGTATTTTCAAAAGAAATCTATGGGACATTATTATAATGTACAACTAAGTTAACACAAAGTTTTAAAAGAAAAAGAAAATAATCTAAATAAAATGTAATTCCCTCAAAACTGCCTATGATTTTATGTGAGCGTTACTTCACACAAGTACATTTTCAAACATCTTTGACCAAAAAATAGCACAAAGTTTCAATGATATTTTCCATTTTAGAAATAGCTGTGGTTATAGCATATGTGTCTAAATATGTATTTATATTTAATTTTTTTTTTTTTTTTTTTAATGGGTTGCATTATTTAATATTCTATTTATAAGCATAGTAATCGTTGTGAATTTTCATAATACATCCTTTTTTGTTTTGCAGGACGATATATATTCAGAAAATTCTGAAGTTGAGAAAGATCAACAGATGAATTCTTCATCCTGGTCACCCATCATTGAAAAAAATATGAATGTTCCCAAGCGAAAACTCTCTAGGTATCTGAAAATAGCTGCTGGAATCGCTTTTATATCCATCATGTTTATTATCATACTTGTCTACACATTGCCTCAGCCTTCCCCTAGCAATACGCTCCAGCAGTCGCAGAATTTAGAGAGTTTCTTCAATGGCAAACTAGATGTAGATGTTGATCGACATGCAGAGAGCAGTTTTGTTTCCTTGAACGCAAAATCAGACTCTCTACTGTTTACTACCCACAAGTCACCGACGCCCTACTTGAAAATTAAGTTTCCCCACAAACTGTTTCAAGTAGCGAACAACCCATCCAACCTGTGTGGGGAGGCTAGGTTTAAACCGGATGGCCCCCATGATGCTTATTCTGGGGTGAGGGAAAATTTCCCGCAAATGTGCCTCTACTTTGAGTCGAAACTCCATGCTGCTGTCTATGACACAATTGTGGCTGGCATGCAGTGCCACCATATATACTGGTTCACGGCCGAGACAAAAGATTCCATAACCAACTCCATTGCTCTCCATGAACACAACTGGTATGGTGGTGGCAGTTTGTCAGAGCAGCGGTGGCCCCTGCAGAGAGTATCTCAGAAATCATAATATTAGGATCTAAATTCTAATTCTGCTCATTTAGAAGGAAATGTCTTCCAAGACATAGGGCTCACAGCTAACCGGACCGGAAACAAAAATGCCAGAATCTTCAACTTGATGAAGGCGGGCATACACCAAAGAAGAAGAAGAAGACCGCAATCATGGTCTGCCTAGCCCAGGGTTTAGAGAGACCAAAAAAAAGTTTTGGTGTGTGCAAGCATGAGGATTGCACTTTCATTTTCTTGGGTTTCCCCAATCTATTTTTACTCCCTAAGCTGCTTGGGGTTGGGTTTGGGTTTGGGTTTTTTCGTCTTTCTTTAGTATGAACCCAGCAAAAAACCAAGCCCAATCTTTTTCTGATCTCCCGATCAAAAGAAGCCCTCTTTAGTATGTTGTTTGGTTTGTCAGTACACATACGGAAGTCTTTCCCTGCTTCATCCTACCCCTTTCTTAGCCTTGTCTTACTAACTTCTCGATCTAAGTAATGGAGAGTAGATCTAATAACTTCACGCTGACTGGTCGAGAGAGAGAGAGAGGGGGACAGATTTAGAGAGAATGGAGAGAAAGATTTTAAGAGTATAGAGAGATAGAGGGGAGTGAGTCTAGAGAGAAATAGAGAGCGTGGTTGAACGAGAGAAGAGAGAGATAAGTCGGAAGCGAAACATGTAAATTTTTAGACAGAAGAATCTTTAAATTAATTACAAAACTAAGGCTTTTGTTTCACCCATTTACGTGTATTGATTATTATTATAATGTCATCAACAAATTAAGAAAGAAGGGATCAACAAAGCTCAATGTGGTCTCTCTAGACTGGAGTCTAGAGGGACCGCGATCATGGTCTCCCAAGACTGGAGTTAGAAGGACCACGATCATGGTCTCCCTAGACTGTCCATTTAGAAACCATTTCAGGTGTCAGCAAAAGCCAAAATACATTCTTTAACCTAAATGTCATTCAATGCTGGGCTCTAGATGTTTGTGTTTTTCAGAAATATTCTCTTTGAGTTTGACTATTTCTAGTTCTTACTGAATATTTGGGTTTACAATTATAACTGAAAACCATGAAGTGTCATGGGTTCTGAAGATAAGGGATCAAATTGAAAGTGTCACCTCCCTGTATTCATCTCTAAAACGCTCTAAATCTGAGTATTTTCAAAAGAAATCTATGGGACATTATTATAATGTACAACAAAGTTAACACAAAGTTTTAAAAGAAATAGAAAACAATCTAAATAAAATGTAATTCCCTCAAAACTGCCTTGCTTCACACATGTACATTTTCAAACATCTTTGACCAAAAAATAGCACAAAGTTTCAATGATATTTTCCATTTTAGAAATAGCTGTGGTTAAAGCATATATGTGTCTAAATATGTATTTATATTTAATTTTTTTTGTTTGTTTTTTTTAATGGGTTGCATTATTTAATATTCTATTTAAAAAAGGATGTATTATGAAAAATCACGATTACTATGCTTATAGCATAGTAATCGTGATTTTTCATAATACATCCTTTTTTGTTTTGCAGGACGAAATATATTCAGAAAATTCTGAAGTTGAGAAAGATCAACAGATGAATTCTTCATCCTGGTCACCCATCATTGAAAAAAATATGAATGTTCCCAAGCGAAAACTCTCTAGGTATCTGAAAATAGCTGCTGGAATCGCTTTTATATCCATCATCTTTATTATCATACTTGTCTACACATTGCCTCAGCCTACCCCAAGCAATACGCTCCAGCAGTCGCAGAATTTAGAGAGTTTCTTCAATGGCAAACTAGATGTAGATGTTGATCGACATGCAGAGAGCAGTTTTGTTTCCTTGAACGCAAAATCAGACTCTCTATTGTTTACTACCCACAAGTCACCGACGCCCTACTTGAAAATTAAGTTTCCCCACAAACTGTTTCAAGTAGCGAACAACCCATCCAACCTGTGTGGGGAGGCTAGGTTTAAACCGGATGGCCCCCATGATGCTTATTCTGGGGTGAGGGAAAATTTCCCGCAAATGTGCCTCTACTTTGAGTCGAAACTCCATGCTGCTGTCTATGACACAATTGTGGCTGGCATGCAGTGCCACCATATATACTGGTTCACGCCGGAGACAAAAGATTCCATAACCAACTCCATCGCTCTCCATGAACACAACTGGTATGGTGGTGGCAGTTTGTCCGAGCAGCGGTGGCCCCTGCAGAGAGTATCGGTTCCTAGCCAGCCGTACCTCACACACAAGTTTACAGATTCGGGGGGCGTTAAGTTTGACTCTTTCATCGAGCCATATTTCGTGAGTGCAAACGGCGCTGTGCTCTTGCTAGACTCGTACCTGCCACTGTTTGTGTCCATCAATGACAAGAAGGACGGCCAGCTCGTGTTCAAGTCTGCTTTCCTGGAGCCGTACAGCCCAGACAGCTTTAAGGCCGGGCTTACTCTGAGCTATAAAGTCTGCAAGGGTTTTAGCGCTCGCGCCGTTCACCAAAGGCTCTCCCCTCTGAGGCTGAGACCCCCATTGCCTGCAGCGCCCTCGGGAAGTCTGCTGCAGTTTCCGATCTGGAGCACCAGGGCCTTTCAAGATGCTCAGCTTAATGAGGCTGGGCTCATAGAATTTACCTCAAAGTTTTCTGTGTGGAAGCTTCCCTATAACCATCTGTTTATAGTGGGCAACTACTCCAAAGCCAGCGGAGTCTTCTCTTTTAACGAGAAGAAATTTCCACATTCACACCAACTCATCATGGAGTGGAAGGAGAAGTTCAGTTCCAAAGTCGGGGAGCTTCTTGTCGGGGTGGAGGTCTCCCCCTCAGTACCCGAGACTGGCTTGCAGAACTCTGAGTCACCGGTACATGTACAGTACTCATCCTCCGCAACGCAGAACATGCGGCCTGGTCAGAACCTGTTGCTGGACATCACGAGTGAAAGCGCTGTGCACTGGTTCAAGTCCCAGCTACGCGGCTTGCGAGACATGAGTGTGCACGGCTTTCTTTTCGCGGGCGGACATGCTGCGAGTTTATTCCCGCGACACACCCTGCAGTCGGACCTGGTGACCAACAGGAGCCTGCTGCATCCAAACCAGTACACAGAGATGTACGGAGAGATTGCTGGATCCATTGCAATGCCGACAGCGGATCGAGGGTACAGCATTCTGGGCAGCGGCTACCTGGCCCAGAAACACGGGTTTGTAGCAGACGCAGGGCCGTTCGGCTCTGCCTGGGACCACCGGAAGGGCCTGAAGGCGGTGATTCCGACCACCATCACCTGCGGCCTCCTGGGCTACCCGTTTGTCGTGGCGGGGCCAGTCGGGGGCCTGTCTTTTTCGGGGACACCACCGTCGAAGGAGCTGTACGTGCGCTGGCTGAGCCTGGCGACCTACTTACCCGCCCTGGAGATGGCGTGGGGACCGTGGCTCTACGACCAGACTGTCATCAACCATGCACGCTCCATGCTGGAGTTTCGCCAGCTCGTGCTCTGGCCAAAGTACTTCGCCGAGCTTGTCGAGGAAGCGGCCAAAACTGGTTTGTATAGGCACCAATGCCCTTTTGTTTTACTTTACACTAAAATTTCTAGGCTGTTCAAAAGAGGATTTAAAAGCAAGTTAATGTTACAGTTTATTTATATTTTTATTTGTGCGTGATGGACAGGGTCATAATAAATAGAAACAAAATGGCTTTGTTTCAATCACGACTGAATTTACTAGGTCAAATTTATGATGTATCCCTCTAAAATATGCAAAACATTTGAAACTTATTCTGAATATATTAATTTTTAAGCTCTAATGCAGTGCCACTGATTCATCATGATTCTGAGCCAAATTTGTTCAAACTACCACACAAGTAGCCCCACGTCCACAAACTCTAAAATTATATACTAGATACTACCTGAGAATATCTTCAAGGCGTTTGCCTTTATCTGCACTAAAATTACAACTTTTAATTTTAGAATATACCACAATCTCTATCATTATGACAACTTCACTAAACTAAAGCACAACCCCTTTGATTTCTTTGGGAACCCTCACAGTGGAGGGTCTTTTCACCCATTTATTTGCCATCAAAATGATTACTTTTTAAACTCCCTATCATTATGATAAATCTTTCCGTAGGAACGCCCATAGTCCGACCCCTTTGGTGGGTTGCCCCCGACGACACGACTGCCCAGTTCATTGACTGTGAGTTCATGCTCGGGTCCCGGCTGCTGGTGGCGCCCGTGCTGATGGAGCGGGCGAGGTCCCGGTCGGTGTACCTGCCGCAGGGGTCCCGCTGGAAGGACAACCTCAAGGACACGACCCACGAGGGCGGCCAGTGGCTGACCCAGTATTCTGTCGGACTCTACGACATCGCGACCTTTGAGAGGCTTCCTAACCTTCAGGCGAATCCTCAGGCTTAACCACAATATTACTCAGTGGTTTAACTACGGTATGGCTATTTAAATACTTATTATCAAGGCACAAGTTCCCTTCTTGTTCAATTAAGAGTCACTTTTTAACCTATTCCTATCAGGCTGCACACCTCTTGAGTGGGATCTTCTCACCTTCCTGTTCAAAATAGTAAATAACCTTCTTTTTTTATTTTTTTTATTACCGTAAACGGAATAAGCCTTGAACCTTGTAATGTGTAAAAGGTTAATATAAACTTGGGGTGTACTGTGCCCAAGAAGTTTATCTTTTAAAGCAAATTCCACTGCCTGGAAGTTAGAACTTTGAAATAAGATTTTATTACGTGTAGGATATCTATGTTGTAATTTTTATACTATTATGTCCTAAAATTTGCAAACTCACCTCATTAATGTTCAAGTGAGAATCCACGATATTGCTTAATTGCACCTTCAGACTTAACCACATATTTAGGACTGAGGAATAAGATTTTAGGATTGATAGATCTGTATTGTTACAGCATGATGCAATTAGAACATTGGAAAATGTTAAACCAGTTTTAAAATGCTGCAAATTTAATTGCATTGGACTTTCATGTGTAACTTAAGGATATGGCTTAGGCATACCCTTTGATGAAACCATGACTGCAGGACTTTGAATTAAGATATTAGGATGTATAGTTATTTATATATTGATTATTACACTTTGGTCCTTATGCAATGAGATCACTTAACAGTGGTTATAAGGTTTTATAAATCAGGTCATTCATGGTTATTAACTTTTACAGGAGATTCTATTTACAGTTTTTCTTTTTATATAGTTTTCCATTTTATATTCTCATGCAGCATCTAAGATATGGCACATTCAAGCGTAGAAAGCTTTGAAGTTGAGGATAATAATAATTATGATATCATTATAATAATACTATTATGGTATGGAAATGATTTTAAGATGTGCTTTTTTCTTGCTGCAATTACCCAACATGGACTTTGAAATGGGATTTTAAGGTACGTAATTCTATACGATGGTAAAACAAATTATAAATTCATGGGAAATTTCTTATTATTAAATTTGGACATAGGTTAGCTTGCCTTGAGGCAGGACTAAGGGCTACAATTTGGCTGAGAATTTATCTGTTCACCAATAAATATACTTACTTCTGCGTTATTTGAGTGGTTTAGCTTAATTTAACATTTTGGCACACCAAATTTTTTATGGTTTTTTATAACTTAGATCTGCAATAAAAAATGTAAGAGGTGGAAGAATCTAACCAGCAATTAATTGGAATGAAGAATTAATAATGACCTCAGTTTTGGTACTTAATTTTTATAACCTGCCCTCCTTTTTTTTACTCGGATAATCTGCTTAAAAAAATTGCCATAAATATAGGCTTAGTTTACGTACAAAATGTATTGCTAGCTACGTCAGTCTTTTAGATTTGGTTTACAACCCATCATAAAATACGGCTTCAGGTGAGAACATTGTAAGGGGCATAATAAATTTTCTCAGTTGTGGGTATAGTTTTATACTTGTTATGTCCCCTACATTACTCATATCATTAAATCTCTGTACACACCTACTCTCCTCCTCTCTGTCTTTCTCTCTCTCTCTTCCTCTCTCTCTCTCTGTCTCTGTCTCTCTCTCTGTCTGCCCAAGTCTAAAGTCTCCCAGGTTCCCAAGGCGCATCTTATATGGGTCCCAAGAATACCGTCTGACCATTTTTTAAACGCTGCCACATGGAGTTACCAGGATTTCTGTCTGAGTGGATCACATTTTACCAAGACTGACCCAACCAGGAAATTGGTTGATGGTTGAATCAAACCAAGTACCTTTGGTCTAAAAACCCAATGCTCTACCACTTGAGTCAAATCCCTCCAGTTAAAGCATCTTTAATGCTGCCCTTATGTACTTAGGTACACTGTATGACAAAAAAAGTGAAATCTATGCATCTTTACCTGTTTTGTTTTTATTTCTACTTTGTTAGTGTTGTTTGTTTGTTTTTGTATAGATGTTTGGCAACCAATTATTTTGATGCCCTTACCAACCAAAACCGCGGATAGAACCAGAATATTTTTCCCCCAAAAAAATATTAAGATTTATCAAATTCAAAAAGTTGCTTTCTGTGAACTTAAATATCTTTATAATTTTTATTGTGCTGTGCTTTTTAATAATTGCTCAAAGAATCTTTCTTGATTTCCAACTCAAATTTGTAATTAATGTCTTGACAACATGTTTTACTGTTTCATCCCTGTCAGACTAAGTCACATTTTCTATGTGTACATGTTCTGTGGTGCGATGCAGAGTTGAATGTAGTGTATTGTCACAATGAAATTATTAATGAGCTACATGTATTCATCTGATTCTAATTAATGGATTCCACTGATTTTATACAACAACAAAAAATGGAACAAAACTATTTGTGTATTAATTTTAACTCATTTTTTTACCCCTCTGAGGCTCATGTAAATAATAATAAAAATAATAATATATTGCATTTACATAGCGCACTTCCATGAACAATACATTTTTAAAGGAGTGATATGTCTTTCTTTCCACTTCATTCATTCCTCGGTTATTCTCTTTTGTATCTTTTAAAATTGTCGATTTAAATACCTATGTTTTGCCATACTTAAATTTCGATATTATCATAAAAGAAAAAGATCTTACTTAAATCTCATTTAAAGTCTAGCTATTGTATTATTTTCAACCCTGAAAGTTGAGCAGATTTATTATGCTTATCTAGTTTTCAACCACATGTATATGTATGTTGAGTTCCTTGCACATTTAAAATAGCTATGATGTAACTATTTGTTTACATCTTTAATGGTCTCTCACAATTTTCACCAATGTGCCATAAAGTTACATGTAATTTAAGCAAGAATAAACACCTTTTTAGGGGTGGGGTGTGGGCTTCTTAGTCATAAACATGCTGCAAAATGCAGTTCAAGTTAAAATATAAGATGTCCTGGAACATCAGGTGTAATTTTGTTTAAGGATGGGTGGGGGCTAGTAGCAGTTGTTTTTATTTTATTTTGTGTGTGATTTTTTACTGTACATGAGTTGACGTGATTTACTTAAATAGAGGAGATACCCTATTGTTTTAATTTTCCTACTCAGCTAAATGAGTTTTGACATTGTAATGATTTGATATTTTTATGAATACTAAAGATAAGCCTAAGGTAAATGTTTAGTCGATTATTTCAGAAAAAAAAAAAAAATTTTATTATAGTTTGATTTTTTTCATCTTCAAATTATTTCCTAGTATGTTTGTTGTCAGTATTAAGAGTTCATCAAACCCTTGTAAAACCCGAGAAGTTTTTACATATGATTTAAATTTCAATGATGAATATTTTTTTATCTGTTTGAAACCATTGCAAAACTTTACAAATGTTTATTATTAAAATTTACCTTTATGAGAGCTATTTCCATACAGCATTGAAAAAAAAAGCGAGAATTTAGTTTGAAATATGCAATTGCTCTTATATGAATATTATTATGCATACACATGTGATAATGAATAACTGTTTGTGTACCCCTAAATCTCTGCTGTATTTGTAACACTATACTCTGGCAACAGTACTAGTTATTCTCAGAAATAACAACAAATTTCAGTCATTCCCGAGTAATTACTATTCTAATCAAACACCGGAATCACTTGGGAATGATTGAATATTTTGGCCAGCCCTTGAAATTTCTAGTTTCTGGATTTTATGTGTAACAGTATTATATTCGTAGAGTTTTGGAGAAGGATCCACTGTCAGACTGAAATTCAACTCATTGCGACACGATTCTCGCTTGACGTTACCTTTTTTTTTGTGTGTGCTATTCTCCAAATTTACACACTAAGTCCTAAGTCAATTTGAGTAAAATTCAAAATCCTCTCATTCTTAACCGTAAATGTACGTGTATATCATGGGATCTTTGTGCGCTCTCATTTTAAATTGACCAAATGGTTATATGTAAATTCGAGGAATACATGTACATATAAAATTGCAAAGGAGGAACATATACTGCTACAGTCAAAAAGAAGTACATTTTATATTAATTTGAGTATTTTCATTTAGATAAACTAAAACACAATGGGCCAATTGTTCCCTCTGACACACATCTGAGGCTAAAGTAAATTCGCCCAAGGGCATATCTTGCTGGATATAAACACTTTTTGTTAATCTGCACAGTTGCACAGTTGTCTAATGTACTTGTAATTGTGTAAGGTTTAAAGTCCTTTCTTGCAAAGTCAACTAATTATTCTGGTCACTTGAAAGTTTGTTGTTCTTTTTCTTTGTTTGTTCTGGTTTTTTGTATTCACTAAACTTATTCTGATGGCATATCATTGTCAATGCTTCTTTGTGTTTAAATTTTTATTTTTTTAATAAAAATTTCTTCTGCTTTTGTGCTTTTGCACACACGTAATTATGGATGGCTGTTTTTCTCTGTTTCATTTTATACTTGAAATTAAATCTCTCTGCATTTAATAACGGATTAGTGTATTAAGTCTAATTTTGATAAATCTTTTTATTTATTTATTTATGCATTCGAGCATTATTTTTCTGTTTTCACCTTACTAGTTAATGATAAATATAAACATTTGTAATGAATCACACAACTATCTATTTGTAACGATTCACGCGACTACTGTAACATATCTATATATGACCCATTGTATTTTTACGGCCATTATTCTTCTTACTATCAACACAATGTTGTCTTTAGTAACTTAAGTAACTTTTCTGCTTTTCGCTTGTCTTAATTTTGATTTCTTTGAAGTAAATTATTTTTTTAATGTTTTGTTAGTTAAAGTTTTGTATTGGTTTTTAGGCTTGTTTCATGGAAATTGGAATCTTGACTCAGGGTGAGTGACGTCGCTCGAGCTGTTCATTTTGATGCAAAACTAAAATGATAAGATCAATAGAGACAGGGAAAGGAAGTGCGGAGAGAGAGAAGTTGAGAACAGTTATATCTATATGGATCCAAGAATGTATTCCATACGTTTATTAGTTTATCTTTCTTTCAAGTGGTGCTTGCGATTTTTATTGTTATTACTTAATTATTTGAAACGCCACACACAAAAAAAAACGAACAAAAAAATAAATAAAAATTTTGTTTATATTTTATGACCATGTTTTGTTTATTTGTTTTCCGTTTCATTGTTCATATCTTACGAATCTTACTTTTGTTGTTGTTGTTGTTGTTGATGTTGTTGTTGTTGTTGTTGTTGTTTTAATGTTTTATATACCCCTATCGTGTAACTGTAGGTTCGATCACTTTTGTGTGCTAATTTGATTATCATTTTTTTTTTTAATCGGCGAAAAACTGTGGGTTATGTGTACCCAGCAGAAACTTGGTGGCGTCATCTTACTCATTGTAGATCTAAAACATGTTCCGTTTGCGCTAGTTATGTTTTTTGTTGTTTTTTTAAGACTAGGTATCGTATAAGGAGCCTTACGACGATTCGTAAGCTACTACGACGTTGTACTTACGACTTGCGATAGTCATACATCGAGATGCGCATTTATAATTATGTACACTACAACACTTAAATTTTGCCATAACAAAACACATTGTGGTGATAGAGGGAATGTTTTATTTGTCGTCCATATATATCCAGATCAGTTGATGAATTTGACATGATACTGTGTAATTTTACTCCGTGAATGTTAAGTACAGTTGTATATCAAAATACATATATACTCATTTGAAACATTGATGATTAAGAATAAAAGTCGAGCATACTTTCAGAGAAAATTTTATCATTTTCAACACACACACACACAAGAAAATATTAACGTTTAGTGAAACTGAATTACTGAAAGTAGTCATGAAGTCGGCAAGTATTTTGGTTCAGTCTGTAGAAAACGTCTAAGGTTTAGCTAGCGTCTTGTAGTTCTAATAATACTGTACATAGACATGTAGGCCTAGGTCTACTATGAAAACCTACATACGATGTACTAATCAAATTTGCGATCTATCCGAGTTACGGGCGCTGTTGCTCTCTTCAGAATAGTGGTTCCGGTGGTTTTCGTCACTAAGGCTTCAAATAGATCTAGATCTATGTTTTCTGATTGTCGGTAACTCAGATGGTTGTTGTTGTCGCATTAATTTGTTGTCGTTGCTGTTGTTGTTTTTACGCCGAATGTCCTTTATTGTTGGTCTAGCTGTGTCTGTGTATATATCATATAGGAAATTCTATTTTAGGCTATCAAAGTTCTTTCTTGTCTTAAATTTTAGTGCCTTTCCTGTTTAGGCTCGCATGTTACTATCGTTCAACAGTAATAATACTGTCCCTGTTGACTTATGGATGCCTTAAAGCATCCCAACTAAAGATTCCGGAAGAGGCTCTTTTGTAAGAATATAATGTTCGTGTTGCAAACCTTTCTAGTAAATAACATATAGTCGAACATGACTACGCTGTGTTTGTATTTTGTCAATATTGGTCCATGTATTGGGCTAGAAGATTCTGAGGTTACGATCGAGTCCAAGAGTCCAGACAAAACACAATGTTGATAAAGGATGTACGAATTGAGGGTCTGATTAAAAACGCCATGAAGTTCATTTCATACCAATCAATGGTCACATGTAAAATGTTTCAGAATTAAAGGTCAAATTCCAGACATAAAAAATCGTATGAATCAATGTCAATAGGCCAAAGAACATAATTTATATTCAGTAAATAAATAGGATCAGTATTTAAAGTCGACTTTAGCAACAAGAGTTTTTTTTTTCAAAGTCATATAAACATTAATTTAAAAAAACATTAGTTAAGTACATAAGAGACAAACAGAATGATTCGTAGACCGACACAGATTATGCATTTCATTTGAAGAACACGAAGAAGGTTTTCAATACTGTGTTAAAATGCCTCTAGTGCACGAATTGTGCAGTGTCTGTTGTATTGCCATATAAAAAAACCCAACTAATATGATATATCATGTATTTTGTATTTGAAAAGGTTGGTGAAGTCTTGAAATTATATTACAATTATATCATTATTTAAAAGTACACCTTCTTTTAGTAAGCTCTGTTGAGCTCCATACCTCATTTTCCCCTTCTTCTTTTTTGTTGTTGTTGTATATCTTCATCCGATACTTTAATATTCTTTTTTTGCTTTCTCAATTTTCCCGGAAAAGCTGTAAATGTGTTATTCGACTATTGTAAGGAGAGTTGTTGTTACAGATTAAGCAATTAAACGATTATACTAAATATTGCACAACATAAAGTACGAAATTTTATTTCTATCTGAAATTCAACTTGAAAGGGTTAACCAAACGTCGCCTCAGTGGTGCAGTGCTTTAAATATTTAGTCATTTGGAAATAAGATAGATCATTATAGCGCCTATCTCTCTCTCTCTCTCTCTCTCTCTCTCTCTCTCTCTCTCTCTCTTTTCCTTTTTTTTTTTGTATATCTTCATCCGATACTTTAATATTCTTTTTTGCTTTCTCAATTTTCCCGGGAAAGCTGTAAATGTGTTATTCAGTTATTGTAAGGAGAGTTGTTGTTACAGATTAAGCAGTTAATGATTGTACTAAATATTGCACAACAGAAAATACGAATTTTTATTCCTATGATGAAATTCAACTTGAGGGTCAACCAAAGGTCACCTTAGTCGTAAAGAGTCTGATGTCATTGCTGCGGTGCTCTAAATATCTAGTCATTTGGAAATAAGATATGTCATTATAGCGCCTCTCTCCCTCTCTCCCTCCCTCTCTCTCTTTGTCTCTCTCTCTTTCTCTCTCTCTCTCTCTCTCTCCCTCTCTCTCTCTCTCTCTCTCTCTCTCTCTCTCTCTCTCTCTCCTCTCTCTCTCTCTCTTTATCTCTCTCTCTCTCTCTCTCTCTCTCTCTCCCTCCCTCTCTCTCATTCTCTCTCTTACTCTCTTTTTTTTTCCATATTAAACGAATGATCTTCCATACACATACATGTATATATTAATTATATATACTATACAATAAAAATATTCATTTTGTTTCATGCAATTGAATAAAAAAAAACAATAACAAAAAAAACAACAACAACAAACAAACAAACAACCAACTGTAATCTTATACAGCAATAGGTTTTTAACAAATCTTTCGAAAAAGAAAATGTACAACTTTAAATATCACACATGATGAGACAGCCATAGGTTTCATATTAACATAAAAATAATTTTAATATTTGTATTGCACTAAATGTAATTGAAAATAATTTGGGTTTTAATTAATTGTTTTAATTCTAATTTATTATTTCCATCGACGATAACAATGACACATAAAAAAAAAATACCGGTAAGCGAAAGTTTTAAAAAATCGCTATCAAGATACCGGTGCTGGGATTGTTGAAGATGGTTTGGTTAATCGATATTCGATTCGATATAAGTAATTATGGGGATTAAAGAAGACACAAATAACCCCTCAACAAAAGTGTACCGTCTCAATGATGTATAGTAGTAGTAGTAGTAGTAGTAGTAGTAGTAGTAGTAGTAGTAGTAGTAGTAGTAGTAGTAGTAGTAGTAGTAGTAGTAGTAGTAGTAGTAGTAGTAGTAGTAGTAGTAGTAGTAGTAGTAGTAGTAGTAGTAGTAGTAGTAGTAGTAGTAGTAGTAGTAGTAGTAGTAGTCGCAATAGTAGAAATAATAATAGTAGTATTCAAATATAATGAACTGAATTGTTAAAATTATTCAGCCTAAAGATCGATGAATGCCATAACCTTCATAATACAATTTATCATTTGTGTACATTATGCATTTGGAAATGATATTTAGCCAATTATAGAAAAGTAAAATGATCTATTCTTTTCTTTTAAAAGGATAATAATAAGTAGATTTAACTTTGTTCTTGTTAATCACAGAAAACGAATAAGCACAAATTCTTTGTACACAAGAAAATGGTACAGTGTAGTACAACAAAAAATATCACCACAACGTAGGATTCGAAATGTGAAATACACGTACTATGTAGCAATGTCTACCGAGCTGCCCTTGCTACAGCCCAACGATATGTAAAACTGTCAGACTCTAGTTTGGGGGCACGTCATCGAGATTTCTCGGCAGCGCACCATGAACGTGAGGAAAGCAAACAACCTGGCACGTGGAGGGGTCCCCTTAACGTCTCTAGTTTCTGATGTGGTGACGTGTGGCTCTTTGTGAAACACTGTCACTCCTCTTCATCCTTTGTGGCTCCTCATGACTTCTCCCGCCATGCTGTCACTTTTTGTGAATCACTGTGACTCTTTATGACGCATCATGACTCCTTGCACCTAGCTGTGGTTCCTCGTAAGTCTTTGTGACTTCTCATAATTCTTTGTGACTCTCCGTAATTCTTTGTGACTCTCCGTAATTCTGTGTGACTCCTGGTGACTCAGAGTGCGTCATAGTTACGCAAGTGATGACTGTCCCACTATCTATGTCTTTGTTGAAGCTACGAGACCCGTCGCCAAAACAATACAGTTCCAAGCTTACTCCGTACAACTATTCATCAGCTGAGGAATCTTTGGGTTAGTTTTACGTCATCTGCGTTCCCCGAAGAATCATACACGGGGCACGGGGGCACCAGATGAGTTTGAACTTTGGACCTTCAGTTCATCAGTCCACATGTGGTTGTGGTTGAAGAAGCGGGATATTCATGCATTACATAGAACCAAAGATCGCGGTTAACAGATTAACGTAGATCCGAAGACATGTGTGTGGTTGTGGTGTTGAGAAGTGAAGATAACCATGAATTACATAGCCCCACAGATCACGTTCAAACAAATCGTAGATCTAGAAGACATCTGCGTGGTTGTGGTTTAAAGAAGTGTGATACCCCTGTGTCTAGAAGACATCTGCGTGGTTTTGGTTTGAAGAAGTGTGGTACTCATATAGGCTACTACATATAAACAGAGATCGCGTTAAAAAAAACAACAACAAAACGTCGATCTAGAAAACCTCTGCGTAGCTGTGTGGATAAATTTCGGAATTCATTGTATAAGGTGGGTAGGAACAAAGAATCCATAGCCAATATAATTTGTCAGGTTTAGCTAGGTGGTCTGGCGTCTCCGCTTTGTCTCAGTGCGACAGCATAACTTTAGTCTTGGGACTAGTGCATGAAGAAAGCCTAGTCGCTGACTATGGATCTTAATAAGCAAGGCTCCAACCGACAGAACAAAACAAGAAATGCGTCTAGAAGAATGATGGTTGCGTCTCTGTGATTCCGAGAAAGAAGCTAAGTCGTAAAGTGCAAAGATTTTCACGTTGAATTCTCCCAAAATATTCGCAATCCTGGAAACAAAATTATCCTCGGAAACAACTTGCGAATCTCGAGTCTAGCAAACCTCTACGTGGTTGTGGTTGGAAACAACTTGCGAATCTAGAGTCTAGTAGACATCTACGTGGTTGTGGTTTGAAACAACTTGCGAATCTCGAGTCTACTAGACCTCTACGTGGTTGTGGTTTGAAACAACTTGCGAAAGTCGAGACCTCTACGTGGTTGTGGTTTGAAACAACTTGCGAATCTCGAGTCTAGTAGACCTCTACGTGGTTGTGGTTTGAAACAACTTCCGAATCTCGAGTCTAGTAGACCTCTACGTGGTTGTGGTTTGAAACAACTTCCTAATCTCGAGTCTAGTAGACATCTACGTGGTTGTGGTTTGAGGAAGGGGGGTAATCCAGAGTCTACTAGACCTCTACGTGGTTGTGGTTTGAAACAACTTGCGAATCTCGAGTCTAGTAGACCTCTACGTGGTTGTGGTTTGAAACAACTGGGCCCCCCGCTGTAGGGGGACCACCCGTCCATCCCCGGACCTCCATCACCTGGACCGCCTAGGGAACTCAGGCTCAGCTCAGAGTCGAGGCTGTTGCAGTACGTGTCTCCGGACATGCGCACTCCGCCGCCGCTGCCGCCGCCACTTCCGTCATGGTCGTCAAGGCTGCCTGTAAGGGGAGATAATTGATTGATTATACACAACTGTTATACAATGTGATGTTGTGAAATGGTTTGAGTATTAATGCAAGATGGTGTATTTGTTAAAGAATGCCTCGATATTTAATCCTTATTGAAATAGATTTTGTATCTTTAAGTGTGCTTAAAAAGACTTTACTGTCTCTGCCAATTCTATGGGTGTGTGTTTTTCTATCCTCTCACTCCTCTCTTACCCACTTCTTTCCCTCCCTGTCTCTCTCTCCGCGCCTCTCTATTCATTTTCCTCCGCTTTCCCCTTCTCCCTTTCTCCCAATATCTCTCCGCTCCTCTCTTTTCTTCTTTTTCTTCGTCTCCTTCTCCTTCTTGTCCTTGTTCCATAACTCCCCCCTCCCCCCCTCTGTATCTGTCTTTCTCTCTCTTTCTCTCTCTCTCCCTCTCTCTCTCTCCCTCCGCCCTCTCTCTCTCTCTCTCTCTCTCTCTCTCTCTCTCTCTCTCTCTGTAAAGCACAAATCAAGGGGA
>RQTK01000117.1:682056-699923 GCA_003991915.1 Elysia chlorotica | reverse complement strand
TAATGTTATATTTTCCTATCGTAGTATTCTTTCATGTACAGTAATAATATGTTTTTATTACATAGTTGGATGTTTTTCTAAAGTTACTATGACATTTTATTTGCACCTCACTGAAGTATTAATTTGGGGTTTTCCAAGCACGTCCGAACAAAACATTTTCTAGGAAAAAAAATTGATTGATATTTGAAAAAAATATCTTTCAAGGACTATTTTTTGTTAGGAAAATTTTTAATTTTTAAGAATAATATTCTTTGAAGTAAGTAAAAATTAAAGTCTATCACTTATTTTGGATGAAGACAACAATTAGTATAGATTTATATAAATTAATTATATTAAGAAATATGAATGAAAACAATTTGTTCAACCCATTTTTATGTCTTAATACTTCTCTGGTAGCTTTATTGTCTGGATCATTATTATTCTTATTGTATTTTTTTAAATTTGAGATAGGACAGTATTATAACCGAGGTGACAACATCTTAGCGGTTTCCATCGGGACTCCTAGCTAAACGTTGATACAGTTGCGGCCCCATAGACTTTCCGTAGATTCCCTATATCGATACGGACACTGGTTCGGGATACCGGTTGGAGTAGTGGGATTTGAACCACGGCCCTCCTGCTTTCAGTCTAGAGTACTGAAGACTGAGCTGTCGGTGCTCCTAATGAAGCTACCCCAATCTAGAGCGAGTCCGGTGGATGCAAGATTGGAACTTTGTCATACAGGCATAGTCAGATTAGAGATAAGTGCGCTAACTACTGGGCATGGTATCCCCACACTGTCTGTGTGTAGCATCACATACAATTGTCAGGCGTTAATCTTGGGACCCTTCCACAATACAGCCAATTATGGTTCTGATGTTAGACAGAGTCTAAGCACCAAACAAACAAAACTAACTGCCGGACCACCAATATCCACAAAGCTAGATGGTTCAAACATCGGTGCTTGATTGTTTGTTTTTTTTCAATCTAGCGTCAACTACTCCGCATTGCGGACGGGTCCCACATAATAGGCCGTATTTCAAGCAGTGAATGCGACTTGAGTTGCTAGAACCGAGCAGACGACGTTTTATCTCAACTTAAACTACCCCCCCCCCTTTTTTTTTTCTAATGGCCTCGATACAAGAGCGGAGCTAGAGAAACTAATAATATACAGGTACTCCTGTCATTTAAGGTAGAACCCAAATCTGGTTTCTCATCTAAGCGGGAACCTACTGCCGCTAAATGACACAAGATAATGTAACTACATAGTAATTATTGTAAACTGATAACAAAACAAAAACTACAAAGCAAATCCTTATTAAAAGTATTGAAATTAAAATAACTGACTTTAAATTCACGAATGTATATTTAGGAAAAATTCATTAAACTAAGACAAATTTTTAAAATGTCGAAAAAAAATACAATTATAACTCACGTCACTTTTAATTTTCGAAAACCAAATGATTTAAAATTGGATTAACTCAAAGTCATTCTATTCTAACTTTCATCTCAATATGCGAATAATTTTCTTTAACTTAAGAGATCTAGGCAGACAAATACGGATGGTGATTTGTATCTAATACAATTTACCACTCAATAAAATAGCAGTTTATCACCAATCGATAAAGGCAGAACCGGGAATTCAGAATTTCTTGAGCAAACTTGTCAAGAAAAAAAGTCCCAGAAAGCAATAAAACCCCTACAAACGCAAAGTCATAAAACCTATAAATAAAAATAACGATCCATACACGGCAGTAGACTAGCGAGCGTGCATAAGGCGCATAATAAGAATAATAATAATATTGATGAATGCGATTTTTACCGAAATCAATTACGTTAATGAACTCGTCCCGCAGTCTAGCAGTCTAGCAGTCTAGCAGTATCACACGGTATGGCGGGAGTGGGGGGGACTAGCGTTCGGCAGGCCAAGCTAGATCTAACAGTTCACTGCAGTAAAAAAAACAAGCCTCGAATCTGGACACACGAAACACATGAAGCGCACCGAAAGAGAAGGAACAAAAATTGCTCAAACGAAGGCAAAGGGCAAGACCCAGCAGGACCTTGCAACTAATCAACCGTTCGCGAAACTCCAGAAAACTTGATGCAACAGGGAAATGCTGTTACGGTGACACAGTCCACGCGGCGAGTCTAACAGTCTCACAGTCTCACTGTCTCACAGTGTAGCGGGCGCGATGAGAATTTATCTCGACCTATGGCAGATGGAACTTGGAACTTCATTTATACGGGGGGAGAGAGGATCACTGTGGTTCTATGCACTCAGCATCACGTCGGTGCTAGCGGTGCTAGGCGGTGCTAGGCGGTGCTAGGCTTGCTGCTGCTGGTGCTAGACCCTAGTTCTTAGTTCTAGACTGGAGCCCGGGGTCTCATGGTGGGGCCACAGTCCGGGGGGGGAGGGGGGCGGTACTCACAATAACGGGAGCGGAAGGGGAGGGAGAGTACTCACCTTATCAGTATGAGGAGGGAGGGGGGGAGTATGGAAGGCTAGGGGTGCCCACTCTAACGGGATCGCTAGCGGGAACAGGGAGGAGGGAGAGGGAGGGAGAGCTGGTGAGGGGGAGGGCGTTAGCTCATCACAGCCAGGGAGGGAGGGAGACAGGGAGAGGGACAGAGACTGTTCACAATAACAGACTGGGAGAGGAGGGGAGAGTATGAACACTAACGGGCTGAGGTAGGCTGCGCGAGAGGGGAGGGGTAGGTTAAGGGTGAGGGAAAAAAAAGGGGGTGAGGGGAGAAGTGCACGGTCGAGAGGGGAGGGGTAGGTTAAGGGTGAGGGAAAAAAGGGGGGGGGTGAGGGAGAAGTGCACGGCCTTTGGTGCCGAGGCAGTCTGTGACCAGTCTTCTGGTCCAGTGTTCGGACTCACTCACACATACTCACACATACTCACACATACGCACTCACACATGCTCACACATAACTCACACATAACTCACACACATACTCGGACCCATAACTCATTCACACATAACTCACACATATAATTCACACATGACACACACATAACTCACACACATACTCACACACATAACTCACATATAACTCACACTCATAACTCACTCACACATAATTCACTCATAAATAACTCGCACACTCACTCACACATAACTCACACATATAATTCACACATGACACACACATAACTCACACACACACGCACACACACACACATATAACTATACTCACACATAACTTACACTCTCACTCACACATAACTCACACATACATACTCACACACTCTCACTCACATATAATTCACACATACATACTCACACACTCTCACTCACACATAACTCACACATACATACTCACATATAAAACACTCACACATACTCACACACACATAACTCACACATAACACACACACACTCACACAAAACTCACACACTATACTCACACATAACACACATACTCACATATAGCTCACACATAACACACACACACACTCACTCACACATACTCACACACATAACTCACACATAACTCACACATACTCACAAACATCACACACACATACTCACACACACATAACTCACATATAACACACACACTCACTCACACAAAACTCACACACTCACTCACACATACTCACAATACTTACACATAACACACACATACGCGCATCAGTTGGAACGACAGTCTACTCACTGGCGCAAGAGGTAGAGCTTTGGTCACCTATTGAAAAGTCGTCGGATCGAACCCCTGTGATACAGCCTAGCTGCTGACGATGGGCGTCAGGAAACCAAGAGACACACAATACATGTGTGTTATTCTATTTGTACAACTACACTAGTTACTCTCACACAATCAGCCTATCACAGACTTGAGAGTTTCTAGACAAGCATTATCTGGGGTTTATTGAATTCGTATTTTAATCACATATTACTGTTGAAATTTCAAACTCTAAACGAAACAAAATGTATGAACAAATTTACACCTTTCAAACTATCATCTCTAAATCATTACAGTTAATGTACTTTTTCAACTCCTTAAATCTTTAAAAACAACAACAAACAAAAAACAAAACAAAACAAAACAAAAAACCTTTTCCCATTGACATCTTTATCCACGCACAAGAGTTGTGACGCCTTTTTACTCAATGCATGTACGACGTATCTTACTCCGTTACTCCGTGTTTTGTTTTGTATTTTGTTTTGTTTTGGTAGAATTACTTGTTATTGCTTGTTTGTATTGTTGTTGTTTCTTCCTTATTTTTTTTTTCAAATTTCCTGCCGTTTAGTGAAATTAAATCTGAAGGCCAAGATTTTCTTCAAACTGTAGCAGTTCACGTTATTTGTTTGATTGGCTAAAACTCGGCAAGGTTGGAGGAGTGCCATTACGCCGATTGGTTAGTGCTCACGATTGAGAGTGGGAGGGCTGCGGTTCGAATCTCAGTCGGTCACTTAATCCATGTACAGGTATAAATGTATAAGGTTTTTTTTCAGGACACATACCTGGCGTAGATTACAGAGTGGGGTTTTATTTTAGAGACACAGAAAGAGATGGAAAGAGAAAAATTTTATAGAGAGAGACCGAGAGAGAAAGTGAGCGAGAGAGACACCGAAAGAGTACCGAGAGAGCCATTGAGATGAGAGACGCTCTCTCAGTGGCTCTCGCTCTTCTCGGATAAATAAGAAAGAGAGACAGATAGACAGAGACACACACATACAAACAGTGATAGAGAAAAAAGAGAGAGGCAGGAAAAGAAAAAAAGGCAGAGGGTGGGTGAAAGAAAGAGGGAAAGGGGAGGGTTATTTTATATAGGCACAGTAATAGTGAGAAAGAGAGAGGAAGAGAAAGAGAGAGAGAGAGAGAGACAGACAGAGAGAGAGAGAAGGACTGGTGACGTCATAATTATTAAACATCACTGGTTGTATAAGAAAAATAACAAAAGATAAAAACATGTCTGGAACTTATGTCATTGGTAATTTTATTGTTACAGAATCTAGTACGCAGGAAATCAACACGGATTCGAAATTCTGTATAGTAATGCTCTGTTATTTTGTTTTCATTTAATAATTATTACTCTTAGTACATGTATATTTGCTTATTGTTTCTGTTGTTGTTTTTTTTGTTGTTGTTGTTGTTGTTGTTGTTGTTGTTGTTGTTGTTGTTGTTGTTGTTGTTGTTGTTGTTGTTGTTTGCTGTTGTTGTTGTTGTTGTTGTTGTTGTTGTTGTTGATGATGACGGTGTTGTAGAAATATTCTTTGGGCTAAAACGTAGATAATTAAATTGTAGAAATGATTAAAATCGAAACAAAACAATTCAATTTTCTCTCTCTCTCTCTCTCTCTCTCTCTCTCTCTCTCTCTCTCTCTCTCTCTCTCTGTCTCTCTCTCTCTCTCTCTCTCTCTCTCTCTCTCTCTCTCTCTCTCTCTCTCTCTCTCTCTCTCTCTCTGGATGCCTGTCTGTCACTCATTGTATCTGGTCAAGACAATCTCCATGTTCACCGCTCACCCTCTTCTCTTGCCTTCCAAACCCACTGAAACCTCAGCAGCTAACACAACACGTCACCCAGCGTTAGGCCCCGCCCCCAGATTATTGGCCCCGCCCACTGTCGCCTCGCTCCTCAATGTGCAGCCAAGCTAGCCAATCAAGCGCGAGCCAAGATAGCCGTGAGTTGTGCTGTAGAGGGCACGGCAAATCAATAATCCTCGGCTGAAATCCGCCCCCCTCCCCTCCCCTCCCCTCTCTCAACCTCTCTTTCATCCAGCAGCTTTATGATCGTTCATGATCATCACTCTTTTCGACAAACTTCGAACTTTAGCTCTAGTGTTTTGTTGCTGTTTTTTTGTTTTTAATTTAAACTTTTGTTTATATTTTTTTTCTCTAAATATTGATTTTTCTTCCCATATCATTTATCGATGCAATTCATTCCCTCTCCCTCTCTCTCTCTCTCTCTCTCTCTCTCTCTCTCTCTCTCTCTCTCTCTCTCTCTCTCTCTCTCTCTCTGATGTCTATCTTTTTTTTTCTTTCTTTCCTTTTGTATCTGTCTGTCTGTCTGTCTGTCTGTCTGTCTGTCTGTCGGTCTTTCTGTCTGTCTGTCTTTTTATCTATCTATCTCTGACAAAAAGACAGACAAACAGACAGACAGGCAGGCTGGCAGAAAGGCAAGCAGACAGACAGAATCACATAGACAGACAGACAAACATGAACGAAAGAGATAATCAAAGATAAGCAAACAACAAACTAAAGTAAAGGTAAATATATATATATAATGTACGGTAACGGACGGAAATGTTATTATACAACCATGTATGTACTCCCCTACAAGTTGTACGTAACGTAAGTTTTTATTTAAAAACAACAACAACAACAACACACACACACACACAAGCAACAACAAAAACAAAACAAACCAAAAAAAAAACAATAAAAAATTGAACCCAAGAATTCCAATTGAGATTCGAGCTCCTGCTCTTCAGTCAAGTTTCTAAAGCGCTACCAACCGACCAATCTGGTACATCTGATACCGCTGTAACTGTAAGCAACACAATGTGATATGAAGGGAAAAACAAAACAAGGCGAGGGGGGGGGGGGGCCGTGGGAGGGGGGGGGAGAGAGACAAGCGACTGGTGTCCGAAGTATGACAAGTGGTGGGGAGGATGTGTGGGGATCAAGGAAAACAAAACAAGAGAGGGGAGAGAACCCGCACAAGATTACAGGGCGAGACACAATGGTCGGATGAGCGGACAAATCCGGGGTTATCTTCGCTTGGTGATGGAGGGGGAGGGGCGATGGGGGCGGAGGAGCGATGGGGGCGGGGACAGAGTGGCAAGGGTGAGCACTCTAGAGTGACTGACTCGGCTCTGCGTGAAGCCGGTCTGACTGGCTAAGCGGGAAATAAGCCACCCCCCGCCTGTTGCTCTTCTGCTGGCTGGGCTGTGTGTTGGGAAGAAGGTCGGAGAGAGAGAGAGAGAGAGAGAGAGAGAGAGAGAGAGAGAGAGAGAGAGAGAGAGGAGAGAGAGAGAAACAAGGGAAAATAGGAAGAAAAAAATAACAATTAATAAGGAACAAATACAAAATGTATGAACATGTATTTGGTCCTCATTAATTTGTATGTTTTTCTTATTTTCTGTACATTGTACCTGGATTACTATCAATGTACATGTACTATGAATATAAAATCAACCGTGTGTTTCTTTCATAAAAATGTTACCCTTTTTAATGCCCAATGGTATGATTTAACCACTCAGAAAGACAAAGGAGTCACCGTTGCTACTAGTATAATGTAAATGTATTAACTGGCTTAGGACATCATGGGCGCAATAATATGTATAGCCGTTACTGTGCTGACGTACCGTAAAACAGATTCAACTCATCTTTCCCATCCCCCCTCTTTATCTCTCCATGCATCTATGTACTAATCTATCTACTAATCTATCTACAATGTATCTATCTATCTATCTATCTATCTATCTATCTATCTATCTATCTATCTATCTATCTATCTATCTATCTATCTATCTATCTATCTACATGTCTATCTATCTATCTATCTATCTATCTATCTATCTATCTATCTATCTATACTATCTATCTATCATAGTACATGTACATTGATAGTAATCCAGGTACAATGTACAGAAAATAAGAAAAAAATAAAAATTAATGTCTTTGTTCCTTATTAATTGTTATTTTTTTCTTCCTATTTTCCCTTGTTTCTTTCTTTTTTTTTTTAAACAAAGTATTCATTATTAATTTTCTTGTTCTAACTCCTGTTCAGCTTTCCTTTTTCTCCCACAAAAGTTTTGTATCACAGCTGTATCTTCAACCTCTTTATCTTCACGGCCTTCTTGTGCGATTCTTTGATTTTAGTATTGAAATTTCATCATCGATCTTTGTCACGGAGTAAAGAAAGCTCTGACACATCCATCAAACAATGCATTAGTTTCAAATGGAATTTTCCGCCGCAACTATCGATACTGTTTTATTTTAATGTTGTCCTTTTTCCCGTTTGCTTTGTCACTGTCAAAAAGCGCATCTCTTATGGTGGGGTAGAATGCACAAACATGACGTAGCTTACGTCTCGTCGTAAGCCTTCTTTTTCTTATATTGTTACGACGAGACGTGAGCTACGTCATGTTTGTGCATTCTTCCCTTGGTAACTTTGACTTCAAGTTTTGATATCCCCTGTGACGTCATAGACCGGGAAAGATTTGAACTATTGGATTGTGGGTATGGCTAGGAAGTGTCTAAACTAATCAGATATACTGCCACCATCTGTGGTACCATCAAGTTGGTTTTCCCTCCAGCCCTGGAAGATCTGCGACCACGCAGAGAAGAAGTGTGAACTTTGCTTGGAGGAAATCAAGTGATTTGATGAATAGATGTGAGTGAATGATTTTGTATTTTTACAAAAAAAAAAAATAAAAAAAATGTTCCCATGCCGGGAATCGAACCCGGGCCGCCTGGGTGAAAGCCAGGAATCCTAACCACTAGACCACATGGGACATGAAGATGTAAGCAAAAGAAGTACAACATTCTAAAGGCAATATACTATGACTTTCCTTTAGAATGTGATATATCATATTCTATGGAACACTAACTTCTAGGGATTAAGAAATTTTCAATACGGCGACGGGACCCCAAATCTGGTTAAGTGGTGTGTAAAACAGGCGGCGCAGTTGGGGAATTGAACCAGAAACCTGTGAGAAGAAGTAGCTTCGTTCTACAAACTGAACAAACTATTTCTCGGGTGGGGACATTAAACAGGCGGCTTTGTGATCGCCACGGTAAACACGCCCATTACACAGGGTTTGCCTTAATAATATGTCTTATATGTCCATAATAATGTGTCCCATATGTCCATAATAATTTGTCCCGTATGTTCATAATAATGTGTCTCACTGTCTCTGTGTGACAGCAGGTACACTTTTCAGACGTTAGTCTTGGGGCCCGTCCACAATATAGTTTTATAGTGCTGACTTTAGACGCTTAGCAGCAACAGCTTTAACATAATCGATCGCATGAACATGCACTTACATCGACCCAACCATGTAAGGCAAAACTCGACCCCCACAACGGGGATCGAATCCAGACCCCTGGCACCATAAACCAACGCTCTAACCATAGCACCACAGAGCTCCCTCCTCCCCTGCCTTGATTTCCAGCCCAGCCCTGTTTTGAACTGTTCGATCTGGCGGGAACGTACCCTAACTCGCGAACTCACGACTGGCCATTCTTTTCCCGCCACTTGAGCTGATTTCCCCCGAGAGTTGCTTCCCCCTATCAATACTCTCCAAACTCAAACTGTCCCTAGAGGGCGCCTCGCCCACCGCTGTCTCAGCCCGGCCCAGATGTGCATGCGCCGTCACGGGCAGACAGGCCGAGATCCAGGGGTCCGCTAGTCTGCTAGTCTGCTAGTCTGCTAGTCTGCTAGTCTGCTAGTCTGCTAGTCTGCTAGTCTGCTAGTCTGCTAGTCTGCTAGTCTGCTAGTCTGCTAGTCTGCTAGTCTGCTAGTCTGCTAGTCTGCTAGTCTGCTAGTCTGCTAGTCTGCTAGTCTGATGCTGTATTCGGCATTCAGGCCTGACAGCTTTGGATCTTCCTTTCCTCCTTATTCCCACCTCTTTTATTTTTGTATTTACTGCGGTTTTTGTTTCTTTTCTTTTTATCAAATCATTCTTTATTTTTATTTTTTCTCTTTCTTTCTTGTTTTCACTCATTTATTCATTCATTTATTTGTTTATTTATTTAGTTCTACATGTAAATGCTGTCTCAAGTATATGTTTAGCAGTATAGATACCCGTATGTGGTCTCACTTCTTTTGACGATGAAGGGCTAATTAGAAATTCAAGACCCTACTATCCCTACAGACAAATATAAATCGTGTGTATCATGGATTTCAATATTCATTCTTTTTCTTCTTATGAAAAATTTTGTCACATCTAGTGTTGGAAAACAAAAGATTTGTGAGTGTCCTATAGCTCACCAGTAAAAAGCTGGTCTAACTTGCTGGAGTCCTTATTTTGACTCCTGATATCTGGCGCTTGGTTTTAAGTGGTTTAATAGTAGAACGTGTGACTTCTAATGGGAGATTGAGGTTTGAACCTCGAGCAAATCATTATGTTCTATAATTATTGGATAGATGACAAAACAAAAAACAGTACAAAAACCCCACCAAAAACAACAACCAACCAACCAAACAAACAACAACAATAAACAACCTCGACAACAGAAAGGTCATTGAAAGTTTAAATGCCACTATTTGTACAATTGAATTTTATGAAACTGGAACGCCGGTAAAGATTTTTCGGAAAACGTAGGAGTCGTAAGGATTGTAGTCCATTCATTGGAGGTTAAAGCGAATTTTTTTTCGTAATCACGAGTGCCATTATTTATAACACAGCATAATTAGTTTCAAATCAAAATAAAATGCATAAATGTGTTTTATTAACATTGAAAATGAAACATATCATTCTATTTTCAAGCTTCGATTTAATATAATACAATTTACGTAAACAATGATTCCACAATGGAGAAAGGTCTCTAAAAGTACCAGAGAGATTGTGAATGAAAGTGTAATATGACTTAAAGAAAGGCTGAAACAGATCAATAAAAATTAAAGTTTAGAAAAGTCTTTTGTTTATAGACATAAAACCAGGTTAGACTTCGATTCGTAAATCTTAACAAAGAAAAAGTTACTGGAGGTTTGGGTTGGCGAGGATCTTAAAGATTGTTTCGTTCAGTGTTTTTCTTTTGTATTTTTGTTGTTTTTTTTCCTCCGTTTTATAAACGTCCATCGTTAGCAGCAATATTTCTCGTGGAATGGTCCCAAGACTAACGTCTTGCAATCTTTACAAGCTACCCCGAAAAGACAGAACGTCTGAAAAAATCTGAGCTTGAAATAGAAAACACAACCGATCAATCGTAGACTTGGTTCTTTGTAAAAGCCAGTCGAGTAAAAAGCTGGATTGATGAAGCACTGTCGAAGAAACGGACGACAAAAAGTGCGAACACACACCCCACATTCAGCCTCGGTTGTTGACAAAAACAGTCTTTGATTGACGGATCGGGAAAACCCTAACAAAACCCAACAAAACCCAACAAAAAGCGGACGCGTCTAGATCTAGTGGAGGAATGGGCGAGCGAACAAGATGGCTGACAGCGGTCTCGCGGTGGATGCTGGGTAGAAGCTAGGGCTTGCAGAAGTAAAGGCCAGGAAAAAAATGTCGGCCCGACTAGATCTAGTCCATTAGGCTGATTGGCGCGGGATCCGCGCGAGTTTTTTCAGTCACGGATCCGGGAAAGCAGAGACGACAGGGAGGGCGGCCAATTGGATTAGTTTCTGGCCATGTACCTCCGCACATCCCTTCGTTCAATCATACGATCGATCCCAGCGTAAATCTTCAGCCTCGCCTGCTCGTTCACTCAGTCATTCGTTCCTTTATATTCACCAAGAGGTTTTATTCATCCCATGCATTCTCCTTCGCTTTTCTTCTACATGGGTTTGTCAGGATAGCAGCCAATATACTCACTCACACATATACTCACTCACACATACTCACTCACACATATATTCACTCACACATATATTCACTCACACAGTCACATACTCACTCACTATCTATCTATCTATCTATCTATCTATCTATCTATCTATCTATCTATCTCTATCAATCTATCTATCTATCTATCTACCTATCTATCTATCTATCTAGATACACAACCACAGGCAAATAGACAGAAGCAGACAGAGGGAAACAGAGATACGGTGAGAGACAGATAGAGAGTTGAGTTGATTTGAACGTCCAACGTTAGCCCTAAGGCTGACGTCTGACAATTTTATGTGCTACCATCATGAGACAGGGCGGGGATACCATGACTCCAGTCTCAGCCGATCACATTGAACTGACACCAACCCAACCAGTAGGGGGCGAAATCGCCAGGACTTGAACCATGGAGCTCCTGCGTCGAAAGCCGATATTCTACCGCGCTCCCCAAACACAGATAGAGAGACAGAGACACGGACACAGACGCATAGAGAAACAGAGTGACAGAGAGATCCCCGACAACCATGTTAAAGTGGCAACAATCCCTCCAAGAGAACAACATTACTGCCGGGGCTGGAGTTTTGATTGTGTTTCATTAGTTTGCTACATTTTCTCGCCAGTGTTAGGCGCTCTTTAGCCACTTGAAGAAAAATGAAAAACAAAAAAACGAAACGAAACGAACCGAAACGAAACCCTTGATTCCGTGTGTTTTATCAGGTTTTATTGTATTCTTTAATTTTATTCCCACCCTCTCTTGGATGGAGCAAGTAACAGGCTCCTTAGCCCCGTGAAAGCTTATTTTAAAAAAATGTCAACACCACATAATCCTTATTACTCTTCAGAATAAAGAAGAAGCAACAAACAAAAACACACACACACACACACACACACACACACACACACACACACACACTCGCACAAAAAACACAAAAACACACAAACCAAATAAAAATAAAAACTGAAAAGCGAGTTGATTGCGAGCCCCCCGGGAGCGAATATCTTCAAAGGCGGCGGAAATGTTGAAGCATCCTCTCGCGCGCGAGGCTAAACGGTTTGAGGTCTGAGAGGGGGCTTGATTCATATTGAAATATTCAAAACTTTCTAGGGGGGTAGAAAAGACATGGGAGGAGACAGTTATGTAGTGAGTGTGGGGTGGGAAAGCGATGAGAGATAGGGAGAGAGGGAAAGGGAGAGAGGGAGAGAGACAGACAGACCGATAGACAAACAGAGAGACAGACAAAAAGAGGGGAAGATAAAATGAGAGATGGAGAGGCATAAAGAGGGGAATAAATATAGAGATAGAGAGCCATAGGGAGGGAGAGAGACAAACAGACATAGAAATATAGAGACATGAAGAGGGAGAGAGACAAGCAGAAAGAGATATAGAGAGATATAAAGAGGGAGCAAGAAATTGGGATATAGAGAGACAGACAGAGGGGCAAAGACAGAGGGAGCAAGAAATTGGGATATAGAGAGACAGACAGGGGGAGACAAAAAGAGACAGAGCAAGAAACAGAGAGCAAAAGAGACAGAGAGAGAGAGAGAGAGAGAGAGAGAGAGAGAGAGAGAGAGAGAGAGAGAGAAACAGAGAGAGAGAGAGAGAGAGAGAGAGAGAGCATAACAGAGACCTAGAGAGAGAAGGAGGAGAGAAGGAAGAAGGAGAACGGGTTTGTGGAGATATTCATGAGATCTCTAAGTTAAACCGGTGCTGGCACCCCAAGGGGGAATAACCCTCAGGCTTGATCGGCTTGACTTGCGAGTTGTCTCCTTCTCTCGGTTCGGTGAATCTCTAAGTGGTTGTCTTCCCCTGCTTTGTGGCTTGGCCCTATCCTCTCTCTCTTTTTTTTTTTTAATTAATCCACATTTTATTATTATTATCATTATTATTTTTCAATTTGGTTGATCAATTCTATGATTTGTAATTTCTGGCGATTTTCCTCTTCTTTTTTAACCCCCTTGTCATGGGGGCGAACAAGCGCAATACGTAGAGAGCTAGGGTAGAATGCACAAACATAACGTAGAGAGAGAGAAATATGGAGGGAAGAAAAGATATAGGGAAATATATAGAGAGAGACAGACCTTCGCTGAGACAGAGACAGAGACATAGAAACTTAAAAAACACTCTGATTTCTTATACATTGTAATTTCTGATGATAATCATATACAAACAAACGTGTCAACGCTCAGTGCTCAACAAGAAAAGATGACCAGTGGTCGCCTCCAGCTAAACCTGTGCTTGACCAACGTCCAGCCCTCGAGTCTAGTCCAGTCACCTCGGAGCAGAAGTCAGTAATCAAGTTCCTTAACTCTAATCCAAAGCTCTTCAATTGTCTTCAGGCTTGAAGATGTTGGTTTGTTTTACTTCTATTTGTATTTCTTTCTTTGTTTTTTTTTTTTACATGTTTTTTGTTTCTTCTTTTGGTAACGTTGTCTTTTTCGTTGTTCTTGTTTGTTTTGTTGTTGTTTTTAAGTATTCTTAGCGAGTGTCTGTTTTGTTAATTTTTCGTTTTTTGTTTTTGTTTCTCAGAAACCGCCTTTAGTCAAAGGTATATGAAAGTTCAAATTCATGAAATCCTTTTAAATATTTCTGAGGGAGAAGGGTTGGTCAAGTGTTAATAATTATTATTTTGTGTAAACGCTAATTTTACATTTTTTCCTGTAGCTGTCGACAAGAGAGACGCCTTTATTTAATCTCATAACGTGTCTAGGTAAACATTCAGTCGGCAGTTTGCATAGAGGTTTGCCCTGATGCTTTTGGCTTTTTTAGAGGAAGAGAGAGAGGGGGAGAGAGAGATAGAGAAAGAGAGAGAGAGAGAGAGAGAGAGAGAGAGAGAGAGAGAGGGACAAATCATAGTGAGTCAGAAGTTGATAAGGAAATTAAATGTAGTTACCATTTAAGTACACATTTATTTAAGTGTGTCCATTGGCAATTTTTGTTATATTTGTTGTTGTTTTTTTTGTTTTTTTTTTCTTTCAATATTTGTTTGCGTAATGTTCTTTTTCCCTTGAAGCAAATTAATCTTCAGTGAAAGGGGAAATGAAAGTCCAACATCACAGAGGATAGAGAGCAGAGAATACTAATGGGTTGACTATTTTAAGTAAATATTAATCTACTATTTCCTGTGGCTGTAATTGTGTTTGTCTTTGTTGTTTGTTTATTTGTCTGTTTGCAGGTCCTGTCGATGTTTTTATCCTTACAAATCGGATGGTGGTTTAATTTGATTATGTCAATGTTTTTAACATTTCATTTTGTTTGGATTTGTTCTATAAGTTCTTCATTGTATAAATGTACATATTTGTTTTATTTCAAATTTAGTTGTTTTTGTACTTTTTTATTTTCCCACAAGTATATCTAATTAATGTAAGAGCTAATTTACTATGACTTTATGCATGGACTCTTTCCTGCATTTGATATTCCTATCTCGGTCTTTCTATTATTATTTTCTCTCGTTCTCAGTCCTTCTGTGCACTTCAACCTTTCTATCCCTGTTTTTCCCTCCCTTATCCCCCCCTCTCTCTCTTTCTCTCTATTTCACTCTATCTCTCTGTCTGTCTCTCTCTCTACCTCTATCTTTATTTTGCCCCTCTAAACTCTCTTTTTAACTTAAAACTCATCAACGCCCCTATTCTTAACACACCTTTCTTATTTCTCATTCACATTTCCCTCGATCTCCTACATGTATACAACATACCACCCTAACGGCCTCCGCTTAGTGAGCTCAGCATCACGGTGATTCCATTCCAGGCCCGTGAGCAAGTCTAAGACGTCTGCAGGCACCCGCGTCTCCGTCTTGTCCCCCTGATCCGCCAGACAGAGCGTCTTAAGCTTTCCTTTCAAGTCTTAATAATTCCCCCGTACCTTAATCCTCTTTGTAGATTGTCCACTCCGCAAATACAGCAGGACTAAAACCCTTTGGCTGCTGGCAGAGAGAGAGGGAGATAGAGAGAGAGAGAGAGATAGAGAGAGAGAGAGAGAGAGAGAGAGAGAGGAGAGACAGACAGACAGACAAAGAGAGAGACAGAGAGAAAAAGAGACAAACACACAAAGGGGGAGAGAGAGGGGGGAGAGGGAACAAGAGAGAGATAGTGAGGGAGATTGACAGACAGACATTGGATTTGAGGCAGAGAAAGAGTGGACGGATAGAGAGATGCTTTGACAGTGCTCGAGAGAGAAAGAGAGACATTGTGAGATAAAGAAAGAAAGGTGTAGAGAGAAAGACAGAAGCAAATAAAGATAGAGGGAGATGCATAAAGAAAGGTGTAGAGAGAAGACAGAAGCAAATAAAGATAGAGGGAGATGCATAGAGAAAAGTGTAGAGAGAGAGACAGAAGCAGATAAAGGTACAGGGAGAGGCAGATAGAATGAACAAAACCGCAGTCGGACTAACACTCTACAAGATGTACAAGTACGAACATCCCCGAGCAAAGGGAAACAACCAGCGCAGTTATTAGTTTGTTTCTCCCGTGTCGCGAGGATTTGAACTTAAGACCCTGACGGAAGATTTTCCTGGTCTAAGACCTTGTGGTCTCACACACATAGCACAACAGGGGTAGTTTGATAACGGAAAAACAAGCGAGATAGATCAGTTGAACTTACGACCCTGGTAGGGGGATGCACGACTCTAGCTTGAGGTGGGCGTGAGTACAAAGTAAAACTCGAAGGATTGGGAAGAAGATTCAAACACAAACCTATGGCGTACGGGGTAGCCCAATGGTAGAGCATATGGTTAGTTATCGGAATATCACTGTTCGATCTCTTTTTTTTTTCCTTACTTGTTTGGTTAGTTTCATTTTATACAAGTAGTATGATCGTTGTCCTGTTCCTTTTATGTCATGTAGACTGTATAAAGAAATGTATACCGGTTGGTCTTGGACCCCGTTAACGAATTCGGGATACCTTAAACTGTGTGTGGTAGACAAGAAAATAATCATCCAAAATCTATATCTAGTCAATGCACGAGGTTTATTGTGTAGTTGTATGTATGTTGTGATTCTGTATAATGTCTTTTCTGTGGCTTCAACAGAATTGAGCACGCTATATGCTCGACACTGCCTGAGCCGATGTTCAGATAACATTCTGATAACGTTACTTCAGTAAAAGTTCGGGTGTGCTCTGCGGCTGTTCTAAAACAAACTTTGATGTGGAAAAGGTTTATCAAGTACTCACCCACTACTCTGGCGACATTTCCCCTTTCTATGTGCATGTGTGTTTGTGTGTAATCTTTTCGAAGGCACGGTTATTTAACTGGTGTATATACATGCCTTTATCATTCTATTGATAACGTTTTGTTGTGTCTTAAATACAGAACAACAACAGATCATATAGTGTCACTGTCTCAGGATAAAAACATTTAGTGCTCTCTATTTAAAGAGCCACAATATTCTTATGAGAATAACCATCTGATTTCTTTCATACCCGACAGGGATTGATTGATATGGGGCTGACACCACCAATCACTAGCTCTACTGTCTAGATCGCCAATTAAAGTAGTAGGCCTATCTCTCTAGTCCATGGTGTAGATCTAGGCGCTTCCTCACCACCGGGAGAGCACAATCCCCGTTAGATCTAGTTTTTAGCACAGGCTTTACGATCCACAGTACGATAACGTATGACGCGATGAAGCCTCTGACCATGGAACTTTCTGATTGCTTATTGGCTCTATAAGTCTAGGATATATAATCTTTGCGACCCGCAGAATGATAACGGATGACAAGCCACTGGTCATGGGCTCTTCTGATTGCTGATTGGCTCCATAAGTCTAGGATATATATAGACAATCTTTGCGAGCACAGGGCGGTAACGAATGAAACGATGAAGCCCCTGCCCATGGGGTTTGCTGATCACCCATTGGCTCCGTAGGTCTAGGCTAGAGCTATGATTGGACGCCGGTATAGACTCCCTCACCTACCGCCTCCGTTTCGTTGTGGGTCCCGATACGGCAAGGATCTGATAGCTGTGATATGACGTAGATAAAATATGTTCCCCCATCTAGCGTCGCTACGGGACTCGTCACCACAAAGCCGCTAATGATCTCAACTGGGGTAGGAGTTCGGAACCTACAGGAGAGTCGACAGTTGAGAGATCTTCTGCTGAGCTGCGGAGATTCGATAGCCTCCCTTGCCTGTCGTCTGCGAACACTAATGACAGGGCCGGGGATTAAGTCCGATTAAATCCCTCTAAACGCCCCCTAGCGGCCAACAGACGGGAGATCTCCGCGAAGCCGCGCCTCACTGCCAAGGGGAGGTAATGCACAAAGACATGACCAGTCAATCATTCTTCTATGATGAAGGTAGAATAAGTCTCCTTCAGCCTCCAGCATAGGGGGATCGGGTGCACCTGCACTCTTTGGGTCAGTACCTATCCGGATTTAATGTGGGGGG